>JAYJMB010031782.1:16159-27198 GCA_036873735.1 Pouteria campechiana
TCAACTGTTACACTGTTCATTTGATGATACATCTTTCATTTGCGAATATCTTTAAACTCTACCATTACCCTTCTTTATATCTTATTCTTCCCTTTCATTTATAAATATCTTTAAATTTTACTGTTTCAGTGTTCATTTGAATGTATATCTTTGCTGAATTTGGGTGCTGTTGGTTTAAGAATTACAAGTTTGTGCTCTCTTTTGAATATTTGTGGAAATTTCTCTAAAAATGTCATTGTATCTTATTATAACATACTCAGTAAATTAGTTGTTTTATTCTTTTTGGGAATTAAATTAAGGTAAAAATTCTAACTAACCTAAATTTTCAACCCAAAATTTGACCCAAATTCAACCGGAAACTTTATTAATAGGTTTTGGTTGGAGCTGAAGTTTAGAAGTGGAGTTAGGGTTGGATATGAAGTTTTGCAAGTAATTTTAGGGTTAGAGTTAAGTCTAAACTGAATTAACCTAACTCTAGTTGTAACCCTAGGTGCTAGCCTGCAGTCTTGTCCTTTCAGTTTTCTTTAAATCTGTCATCTTTTTGGAAAAACATATCCAGTAAAATTTACCGGTCTTCTTTTAAACTTTTATGTAGGGCTTGTCTCAGCAACACAAGCGATTGCGAACTTTGGCTGATCATGTACCTCACGGTTATAGGAAGAAATCTTTATTTGAAGTTCTCATCAAGCATAATGTTCCATTGCTCAGAGCTACATGGTTTATCAAAGTCACTTATCTTAATCAGGTGGATGATTCTCTTAAGCCACATGAGGTGATAATTATTTGCCTATATTATATACACCGATGTGTTGTTTGGAGTAAGCCTATTTACAGTATCTGCTTTCTCTAGGTCCGGCCTACTTCCACTGGTGTTTCTGCTGGGGTACCAGACAAACAGTTACCCCGCTCTGAGCTATGGACAAAGGATGTTATTGAGTACTTGCAGCATCTCTTGGATGAGTTCTTTGCGAAGGATGGACCTCTTTTGGTTTCACTGGCCAAGGATCAATCACCTCAAACCCTTCTGGCTGGTTCTATGCTACAAAAATGTGATTCTTTGTCAGCTACTGCTGCTGGTGAGGAGCCTGCCCTGCAGTTCAAATGGTGGTACATGGTGCGTGTTTTGCAATGGCATCATGCAGAAGGCCTCCTCCTTTCTTCACACATCATTGAGTGGGTTCTTAACCAACTTCAGGTCATTGATTATCCCTTTTAACAAAACCTAGAAGTGCATTTAGAATAGATATAAAATGTAGTTGTAATTTCTAGCTAAGGTATGTTGCTATTATTTTATTTTGTGGTAGTTAAATTTGATACTATACAGGGATATAATGTTTGTCATGTATCCTTTCAGGAAAAGGAGTCACTTGGGGCTTTACAGTTACTTTTGCCCATTGTATTTGATGTAATAGAGCATATATCGCTATCCCAGACATATGTACGGATGCTCGTGGACATTGCTGTTCGTTCCATACAGGATCTGTCTCAAGGCAGTTATGATGTAGATGCTAATCTTAGACTGTATATAATCTCAGCTCTTGCTGAGATTCTTCAATATTTGTTACTTTCTGTGCCTGATACCTTTGTTGCCTTCGATTGCTTTCCACTTCCACTGTGTGTTGTTCCTGACATAACAAATGGTAGACATTTCTCACTGATGGATGTTGAAAAGGTTCAGTATGGTCCTCAAGAACTTGTCAGCATGTACAATGGCAAAGGGCAAGATGCTTTGCATCGGTACTTGTCCTTCGGATATGTTGTTTCCTCTGTTCAGAAACGAGCTGCTAATCTTGGAATGGCTGTTAGCCCTGTCTTTCAGGGACATGGTGTCTCTAAGGCTGTACTGGCATTGGACAAAGCTCTTATGTCGGGGGATGTATCTGGTGCTTATAATTGCTTGTTTGAAAATTTATTTGATGGGTGTTTGGAAGAAAGTTGGGTTGCAGAAGTCAGTCCATGCCTGCGATCATCATTGAAGTGGATTGGGGTGGTCAGCCTTGCTGTTGTTTGCTCAGTGTTTCTTCTTTGTGAGTGGGCCACATGTGACTTCAGAAACTGCCGTTCTGCTCCACCTCAAGGTCTAAAGCTAACTGGTAGAAAAGATTTTTCGCAAGTTTATTTTGCCGTTTTGCTTCTGAAGCTGAAGATGGGAGACATGTATGCTTCATTGAAGGGTAAGAAAGGCAGTCCTGTGGCAGGAAATGCACTCCGTAAAGGTACCTCCCTGCATGATAGTTTTTCAGGAGGCAAAGCTGTTGATGATGTTAGCTTGCTTGGAGATAGTTCGAGAAGTTTAGATGAGTGTGAAGAGACATTAGATATCCTTCAGAGTCCAGGGCCATTGCATGATGTTGTTGTCTGCTGGCTAGATCAGCATGAAGCTAGCACAGGGGAAGGTTTTGAGAGACTTCAGATGCTTATCATGGAACTCATTCGTTTTGGCATCTTTTATCCTCAAGCCTACGTACGGCAGCTGATAATTAGTGGGATTATGGATAAGAATGAGTCTGTGATTGATATGGACAGGCAAAAGAGACATGGTCGGATTCTGAAGCATCTTCCTGGACCTTGTTTGCTAGATGCGTTGGAAGAAGCAAGAATTGCTGAAACCCCCCTACTAGTTGAGGCGATGCGTGTCTACTCAAATGAGCGCCGTCTTGTACTTAATGGCTTTCTTAGACGAGATTCTAGTCATTCATCAAATATGCCTTTGCAAAAAGAAAAAGATCATTCAGCTTCCGGAAGGGATGGAGGCTTGCCGTCTTCTTTGAATCATTGGAAAACTAAACAAGCAGGCAGTCCTTTGTCCATAAAACATGCAAAGCCAGTAGCTCAAGTTGCAGATCTGAAGGCTGCTATTTCTATTCTCCTTCATCTTCCAAATTCAGGTTCCACATTGACTGATACACAATCTGATGAATCCCAAGGAAGTCTCAAGAGGCCCTTTGTGTTGAATGCTAACAGGACTGATTTGACAGAAGGAACCCCAGGTTGCGAAGAATGTAAAAGAACGAAGCGGCAGAAGTCATTTGAGGAAAGGAACTCCCACCTGCAAGGGTTTTCATCAAACACTTCAGATGATGAAGACATGTGGTGGGTGAGGAAGGGGCCCAAACCCTTGGAATCATTCAAGGTTGATCCACCGCTGAAGACAACCAAACAGCCATCAAGAGGCAGGCAAAAAATTATACGAAAAATGAGTTTAGCTCAGTTGGCTGCTGCAAGGATCGAGAGTAGCCAGGGGGCATCTACTAGCCATGTATGTGATAACAAAATTAACTGTTCCCATCATAGAACAGGCATGGAAGGAGATGTTCCTAAATCTGTGGATGGGACCAGAGTATCACATCCCACCGATATTTTTGCAATTGGGAAGGCTTTAAAACAGTTGCGGTTGCTTGAGAGGCAGTCGTTCACACGCTGGTTGATAACTTCAATCAGGCATCTAATTGCAGGGAATGAAAAGGCTGCAGGTATGGCAGGACAGTGCATGGGGCCTTTCTCTCCTCCTGGTGATGACAGGAGTGCTGTTCGATGGAAGCTTGGTGAAGATGAATTGTCTTGCATACTATATTTGTTGGATGTTTCTTCTGATTTATTGTCAGCGGTAAAGTTTTTGCTGTGGCTATTACCAAAGGCACGCAGTGGTTCAAGCACTGCTGTTCATGGTGGGAGAAACGTTTTAGCACTTTCCAAGAACACAGAAAGCCACACATGTGATGTTGGGGAGGCATATCTCTTATCTTCTATACGAAGGTATCTTTTTGTCCTCCTGATTTCCTGGTGTTTTGCTTGCTTTTCTTCCTGTGTCTGGTTGTCCTGGTGTATTCTTATGATGTTAGCTTCTTTATAATTTATATTGCTTATTTGTGGTGATTCTATTAGTTTTTTCTACCTTCAATTCATCATTTGCTATATGGATCCTCAAATTCCATGGATCATGCAGTTTGGGAGATTATAGAGGCGTGGAATTTTTCTTGGTCTGGCTCAATAATGCTTAAACATGTGTTCCAAACATAAATGTTAGAATTATAAACAATTCTAAAAGGCGAGGATTTTACTGGAAGGAATTGAACTATGCTTATATAGATTTTATAACATTTATCTCTTTGCTTCTCTAACTTGAGACATGGGGTCAAGGAAGTGCCCGCACTTAGGCCTGAATCTGTACCTGTAATATCAGGCTATGGTTATATTTGTAATAATTTTTCGTTCATGATGGGAGTCATATTAGTGGAATTGCTTTTTGCAATCTTCTGCCATTGTAGTGTAATGGGCAACCAATACCTATTAATCCACTGTGTTTGTTCTCCATCCCCTATTTTATTAGATCTTGATTCTTTAATCTTTTCTATGGAAAAATTTTACTCTTTGTCATGTGACAATCTCTTATAAATGTTCTGTTACACAGCACCAACTGCAGTATATTGCAGCGGATTTTCTATTATCTTGTTATTCATGCCTTAGATTTTGTTTCAAGTTTGAAAGATAAAGTAAGAAGAACGTAGTCCAGTTGATTATCCTGATGAATCATATACTTATTGTTGGAAACAAATGGGAGGAGGAAGTGATGTTAAATTAGTTTGTGCTTCTTTGCAATGACTTGGAGGTAAGAGAATTTACAAACTCAGAAACTTGGGGAAATGTCTTTGTGCAGCATATAATTTAGAGAAACGATTTTAACGTCACTGTTTTTATGTGCAAGAACGGGCTCCTTTCTACTCGGGGGACTTCCATTAGCTCATATCTACTCATTGTATGTTTGATTTTATTGTTGTGCTGGGGGGTGGGTGGGGGACTTCCATTAGCTCATATCTGCTCATCGTTAGTGTGTTTGGTTTAATTGGTGTGTTGCACTGGATTGAGTATGTTAAAAAGTATACTGTTTATGGTTTTTCGTCTCCCAAAGATAGATGTAAATGCAGTGGATCTGACAGACTAATTCTTTTTAAGAGGTTTTAAAGTTACATCTAGATGTTTAAATGGACCCAACTTTGACAGCATTAGTATATGCTAAATTTTCTTTATGGTTTTTATTTTGGGTCATCTAAAGCTGAATAATTGGTGGCAAAAATCTACCATAATAAGCAAGCTTTGCTGATGAATTTCCATTGGAGTTGTGACACTAATGCCTTTAATTTTTTCCACTCCCTTGAGACAAGGTGTCTATGTGGAATTCTTGATATCAGTATTGATTAATTCTATTCAGTTTCATTTCTGTTGGGGAGTTGATATTTTTTTCATAATGTTCGGAGGATGCAAATAGCATTTAACATGATCAACCCCTTTCTTCTCTTTGATACTAAAGAGGAAATGTATTTTTCTTGCTTAGCATTTGTGCTCATTGTTCCATAGAATGATGCAAAGCTTTAAACTTTGCTATCCTGGGAAAATGATATTCGCAGCTGTTACTTTGCAAATTTGCTTATCTTGCTTTATTTCTCCCTAACTATCAGTATGATTCAGGTATGAGAATGTCCTAATAGCAATGGATCTTCTTCCTGAAGCCTTGTCTGCTGCCATGCTTCGATCTGTGGCTGTCATGACATCTACTGGTAGGGCTTCTGGTTCAGTAGCCTTTGTTTATGCTAAGCAGTTGTTAAAGAAATTTGGCAATGTTGCTAGTGTGGCTAAATGGGACAAGAATTTTAAAGCAACATGTGACCAGAGATTGCTTTCTGAACTTGAAACTGCTCGACCACTGGACAGTGAGTTAGGATATTCACTTGTTGGGGTTCAATTAGCAATGGAAGATGTCGATGACTACTTCCGTCAGAAGATAACTGGGAGATTATTAAGGGCAGGTCCAACTATGAAAGAAATTGTTCAAAGACATATTGAAGAAGCTTTGCTCCATTTCTATGGCAAAGAAAGGAAGCCATTTGTGACTACTGCAAGAGGTACTGCTGCAGACAAATGGGATGATGCCTATCAGATTTCTCAACAAATTGTTTTTGGTTTAATGGACTGTATCAGGCAGAATGGTGGTTCAGCTCAAGAAATTGAGCCCTCTGTTGTTGGTTCTGCTGTGTCTGCAATCGTTGGCAACATAGGGCCAACCATAGCAAAACTGCCAGATTTTTTAGCAGGCAATAATTACCCAAGTTTGACTTCAACAATGAGTTCCTTGATCATCCCTCGGCGCATCATACATATTCATATAACTTGCCTATGCCTGCTTAAAGAAGTTCTTGGAGAGCGTCAGAGCCGGGTCTTTGAGATAGCTCTTGCAACTGAAGCTTCTTCTGCTGTTGCTACAGCCTTAGCTTCTGGAAAGGCACCTCGCAATCAATTTCAACTGTCTCCTGAAACTCAGGATTCAAATTCAAACATTTCCAGTGAAATTCTGAACAACTCTGCAAAAATAATGCTTGGAAGGGCTACAAAAATTGCAGCTGCTGTATCTGCACTCGTAATTGGGGCTGTTGTTCATGGAGTTGCTACTCTGGAGAGGATGGTTACTGTTTTCAGACTTAAAGAAGGCTTGGATATCCTGCAGTTTATAAGGCCAGCTAAATCTGGTCCAAATGGGATTTCTCGCTCTGCTGGTGGTTATAAGGTGGACAATGGTGTTGAAGTGTGTGCACACTGGTTTAGGTTGCTTGTTGGTAATTGCAAAAATGCTTGTGATGGGTTGGTTGTAAAGCTTCTTGGCGAATCATATGCCTTAGCTATTTCAAGGATGCAGCAGACACTTCCGCTTAGTTTAGTTTTCCCTCCTGCCTATTCTATCTTTGCAATGGTGATTTGGAGGCCATACATCACAAATAGCAATAGTGCCACTCGGGATGACGTGCAAATGCATGAGTCTTTATTAACATCAATTGGAGATTGCATCAAACACAGGCCATTTCGTGATGTATGTCTAAGGGACACTCGTGCACTCTATGATCTTCTGGCTTCCGACAATGGTGATTCTGACTTTGCAGCCATGCTAGAATTGCATGGTCGAGACAAACACTTGAAAACGGCATTTGTTCCTCTTCGTGCGACGTTGTTTCTAAATGCTCTTATTGACTTTAAGGTTCCTCCATTCTTCCAGGATAATGGGTCCTGGGTACCTGGGCATATGGAATCAAAAGTACATGCTGAAAGTGAGATAAAGCCTCTGGAGCAGCTTGTACATGTGTTGGACACTCTGCAGCCAGCAAAATTTCATTGGCAGTGGGTCGAGCTGAGGCTTCTACTGAATGAACAGGTTCTTATTGACAAAATTGAGAATCAGAATATGTCCCTGTTGGAGGCAATTCGATCTCTTTCACCAAATTCTGATAATCTAGCACTCTCTGACAAGGAAAGCAGTTTTACAGAAATCGTTTTGACAAGACTGTTAGTCAGGCCTGATGCAGCTCGTCTTTATTCTGAAGTTGTTCATCAACTTGGAAGGTCATTTGAAGAGTCATTGTTGCAGCTTGCAAAGTGGTTTTTAGCTGGCAATGATGTTCTTCTTGGACGCAAGTCTATTAGGCAGCGACTTATCAATGTTGCTCAACACCGAAATCTTTCAACTAAAGCCCAATTTTCAAAACCATGGGGCTGGTCAAATTGTGTTGCAGATCAAGCAGCGAACAGAGGTGTTAAGAGGAAGTTGGAGGCAACATCTCTTGAAGAAGGTGAAGTTGTAGAAGAAGGCACAGATATTAAAAGGTCTGGAAAAAATATGAATCAAATGGTTGATGAACAGTATGTGTATGAGAAAGCTCTTACTGAGCTAGTTCTTCCATGCATAGACCGGGGCTCCAATGAATCTCGAAGTGCATTTGCAACCGAGATGATCAAGCAGATAAGTACAATTGAGCAACAAGTAAATATGGTATTTTGTGGAGTAAATAAGCAGGTTGGTGCTGTTCCATCTGGTGGTGAGGGGACAGTGGTAAACAAAGGTAACACTCGCAAAAGCATACGAGGTGGAAGCCCTGGACTGGGTAGGAGATCAACAATGTCTAATGATTCTTCCCCGCCTTCTGCAGTAGCATTGCGAGCTTCTGTGTGGTTGCGGTTACAGTTCATTCTGAGATTACTCCCAGTCATCTGTGCAGACAGGTAAGGATTGTGTCTTGTCGATTTATATGGGTATCGTCTTTGACAAATTGATGAAATTTTTTTAATATTGGTAATGCTTAACCTCAGTCATCCATGCAGACAGGTAAAGATTGTTTCTCATCAATTTATATAGGTCTTGCCCTAGAAAATTGCTAAAAGGTTTTAGTATTAGTAATTTTTTTGATGGTGGAGTATCATATAATCGTGGATTCAGTTTGTTTTAATGGGTACCTTGGTTTAGCAATCCTGACATTTCCATCATGGGTGGATGCACCCCAAAACTTGTTGGCTAGTAGATCAAAGTTGTATGATTCACAAGCCTTGGAGCTATTTTGACAGACTGGAAATATTTGAATATCTTATTGATGCAGATCAAGAAACCACACAAGTTGATTTTTCTTGGATAATTTTAATAACTTCAGTTTTAGGTGATTTCAGTATTTGAGGATAGTTTATACTTCGAATTAGTAGATAGTTTTGTTTTTAATCATTATTCCTTTATGGATCAGTTTCAAAGTATGAAATCGAGCCCAGTCAGTGTTGAAATACCTCAATTTGATTGCTTATTGAGCTAGTATTCAAGCAGGCTAAAAATTATGCAAATCTAACAAAGTTTTGGAGAAAATGATTACTCACATAAATTTGACCTATAAGAGGATTACGAATTTTAGGGGTATTTTGTGTTATTTTTGGAATTTTTTAATAGCTTTCTTACAAATAGGTTGTTATGGACAGCAATAACAAGAAAGAGTTTATGGTGAATAAGGTTCTTTCTAGAAATTGGATTGTGGTAGTAATTCCCTTGGGTGTAATGCCTAAACCTAAGTGTGATTCCTTTGGTTTCTTCTACTGCTTTTACTTTGTCACATTCTAATCAGTCCTAATTGTCTTTAATTTTACAAAAGCCCTAATTCCCAAAGTTTCCAAAGAAACCCTTGTCTTCCCGTTTGAAAAAATCGATGCAGATTTTCTTGATCTTGAGATTGTTCTGTATCATTTATGCTTGAGGAGTGATTCATAGTTTCTAGATGTTTTTTTCTACTTTCCTTGCCTCTCATTCATCCATCTTACTCTCCTCTTATGGACACTCTTATTGAATACTGAAAAAAGCATGGTTGGTCATTCACCTATGCTATGAAACTTTTCTTGTTTATTTGATTGATACTCCATGGACCATGATCATGTAAAAATTGATTGGCATGTCACTTCTTCCAACTAGCTTGTATTCATTGTGCACATCTGACCTAATTTCTACGTTCCCATAATTTGTTGATCCAAGATACCAAAAAATGGTTATTGTTGGGCACTTCCTCATTAGTAATCCTACTTAATATCAGTCCTATTGTTGCTAAAATACATTCACTAAGTTTTTCTTTTTATTTGACTAATTTTTAACCCTTGTTCCTTGGAGGTAAGTGTCATGCATTTTGCTAGCTTGCTGTTGGAACTCCCTTTAGGATCTGTTTGGACAATTGGTTAAAGAGGTGGAAGAAGAGTAAAAAGTGGAGGAAAGGAGAGGAAATGACGTGACACAGGATAGGCCGTAATGATCGATCAGTTTGGAGCGACAACTTCACTAATGCTGGACAATTTAAAAACAGATGATCAATGTTTTCCTCATTCCTTTTACACTTAAGGCAAATAGTTGCTTCAAATTCCTCTTGTTCTGTCGATCAATTATAAGGATTTGCCTCTTAACTACTAAGCACTGTCCCAAACCATGTAGTCTGCAAATACTGTACCAGAGACATCTAGTAGATGACCTCTTAGCTTGTCTATATCTGATTCTAAAAGTGAAGGACTCAACACTAATCCTTGGTGCAAGCTTACATATACTAGTAACAAAATTGTTTCTTGGGTTGTGATTCAGTGCTGCCAGGGGTAGCTGTATTTCAGTGCTGCCTTCTCATTTTGAGCCCACCATGAAGCTGCTGTTGGGTCTAAGCCGTCTATTATCAATAATGTTTAGTACCCTTTATTTACTCAAGTAATTAAAAATAATTTCTATTTTAAAAATTCACACAGACTTCACCATTCAAAAATATGCTCTGTACAAAATAAACAATTATTTGAAGTTGTTCATTTACGTTTTAAAATTGCTTAAATATGGTTTGATTACTCATCGGTGCAAGAGAAATACTTAGATGCAACGTGTCCAACTACTTTCCTGTGGGTCACAAAATGGATTGAAAAATTTCTAATAAATTCGTATTTTACTCTTAAAAGTTTCTATTATTATGGCTTATCTAAATTTCAAATCAGAATGGTTTTTGGAATTATAATTAAATGTATGGAAGTAACTAAATATAATTATTGACTTTGATCAAATTGCAACATCATGGGCCAGAATGAGATCACGATGCCTGCTGGCGGCATCAAATCATTCCTTTGGATCTTTGCTCATGCTTCTCAAATGTGTTGTCATTTTTTCATCTTAAAAAATTTTAAAAACAAAAGAATGGATACAATTCAAGGAATGCAAAATTCCTCATTTTTTGCTACATTATAACCTGGAATCATTGTTAAACCCAATGTTCATTGTGCCACAAATGTAACAATTCTGTGGAATAACTTTTTCAAGTTGTTCAGATTTGTCTTCCAATGTCCACTTGTTTTTTTCCTTTTTTATAACCCAGATGACAGCTAGAGCACCATTTCTCCGTGAAGCCTTCCTCTTTTTGTTAAAATTTACCCACCTTCCAGATTAGCAGCAATGATACTATAGTGCTAGAGATAATGTGTTTTATATGGAAGAAAGAGATCAAATTTGCACTGCAGCCTCATTCATGTTGGACAATGTGAAAACAAATTATCTAGGGGTGCAACTTGGGTTGGGTTAGGTCAACTTGCGGTCATCCCCACCCTAACCTGACTTGTCAAAAATACAACCCATCCCTAATTCTAATTTGATTTGTAAACTTCAACCCTTCTAGGTTGATTTTGAGTCTGTATCAGGTTTACAAGTTTCCAACAACAAAATCTCAGGGCTTATCTCT
>JAYJMB010031793.1:0-13572 GCA_036873735.1 Pouteria campechiana
ACCCTTCTAATCCAAGAAAATTTGGATGCTATTAGTTGCCCTTCCCACCAACTAGAGATTGCTTCCACTTCTCTTGAGCAAAACCAATCAAAACTTAGCATTTGGGAGAGGGGATAGAAAGCATCACAAGAAGAAGGCATGAGCAGGGTGTTTACATGATGGGAGATGAGGAATGCTATTGCATTTCTGATTTTATAAGCCAAAAGTTACGGTAGTTTGCAGCCCATGAATGTCTATACTCATGCGCCATTCTTGAACTTTTAAAAATTGCATTTATCCTCTCCTTTAACATGTGTAGGCTGCCCATTTCATAAATCATGTGCTTATTTTAATTTCCCATTCATTAAATATAATCTTTGCATCATTTTATTATTTATTTATCAATTAAATTTTATTTTAACTAAAATTTGCCAAAAATTACTGGTAACTCAATTTTTTTGGCTTTCCACATGTAATTTAAAATTCTTATTCACCTATTAATTATTAATCAACATATATCCTCACCATCCTCACATTAATATAGATATTTCATCCATTTATATAATTTTTTTAATAATAAACTTCCTCAAAAATTAAATTTTACAGTATGATGTGTTGTAAAAATTTCTAAAACTTTACAATAGTGAATATTTACATTTTTGAAATTTTCAAGGCCTTACACCGATGGACCCCCTTTTTTTTCCAATGGACATCCGGCATCAGAAGCACCAGATTGGTGCTGGCGGTGCCACCTCGTTGACCAGCGAACCCCTCTTTTGTTTTCTCAATGGACGTTCAACACCGGAGGTACCAGATTGGTGCCAGCGGCGCCACCTCGCTGCCTTGTTTGGTGCTCTCTTGCTCCCTTCTTTTCCATATGTTGCTCCAATGTTGCTTTTGTCTTGAGTTCTGTCCCTTGTCTTGCTCCTCATCTCTTTTCAAAATGAACTTTACCTGTAAATTATAACACAATGGGTCATTATTGGATTCAAATATGCAAAACTACATAAAGTGAAGAATTTATTCCTTGAAATGAACTAAGTACAGCTGAAACAGTAATTATTAGCTATTGACATGCTTATGATTAAAGCCAATTATTCTACTTCCAAAAAATTTTAAATCAGAAAAAAGATCAAAAGATTGGGTTGCTTCCTAAGAAGCGCTTACTTTAAAGTCCTCAACCCAACTCCTCCTTTGCGTCACTCTCCATCCTTCAAGTGGGTCACTTCTCCAATGTTGCTCTCATGTCTGAAATAATGCTTGATTCGCTAGCCATTTACTTGAGATGTTCTCCCATCTTGCATCCTTAGCTCAACTACTCCATGAGGGAAAACTTCATTAATGACAAATGGTCCTGACCACTGTGACTTCAGCTTTTCAAGAAATAGTTGAAGCCTTGAGTTGAAAAGCAAAACTTGTTGCCTTGGTTGGAGTTCTCTATTGATAATGAGTTTTTCATGCCATCTCTTAAATATTTTTATAAGACTGCATACATTTTGGGGGAGATTATCTTTTATGAGATAATTTTTAATCAAGTTTTATCATTATCAAAAAGAGGAAGAATGTTAGCAAAAATGCATGATTTCAATAATAAATAAAACTTGATTAAAGATTATGTATTAATGGTTGTTGCCAAGCTTTTAGCATACAGAATCAAGTTGCAGACCTCATAAAAAATGAGCACAGAAAAGATATTGCAAGACATTAATTTGTCTAATTGAAAAGACATGGGTGAAGTGCAGAAGCAAAAGATAAAGTACCGTTATAGACAAAGCTCAAATGAAAAGGAATGAACCGAGTTTTCATTCGTCTGTCAAAGTGGAAATTATATATCTGATGAATACAAAGCAACATGTATACAACAAACTTCATCTATGATAAGTGAGCCATAGTCAAGCCAATGATATGATACTCTATTAAAAACAGATAAAGGCGAAGAAGTGAAGGTCATCTGGAAGGGTCGTGAAGGTCATCTGGCAGAGCAGTGAAGTTCATCTGGCAAAGCAATAGCATTTATCTGTACCTCTAAACTCATCTACTATTTGCAACAAATAATCCAACAAAAAAAGAATAATTCGTCTATGCCTCAATGATTTGTCTGTTACTCAAAGCATTGAAGAAAATTCATTTATGCTCCAAAAGTTCATCTGTTAGTTACAACACACACCCAACAGATGATGTACTAGAAAGATGAACCGTTTATGACTTCATGATTTGTCTATTACATTGAATGGACAAACCACTAGATAAAGTGCTGAGAATACTATTCATCTATAATAATTGAATTCATCTGCTACTTATCATGGATAAACCTAAAGACAAAGAGACTTTATCTAATGAACAGCTAGAGAGATAATTTGTCTGTCATACATGAAGATGAACAATGGGCAAATTGAAACGTTGATCTTTGTTTGACATTAATGATGAACTTTCCATATTGATGAAAGAATCAGCCATTACAGCATCTCTTCGACTGATATTATTAAGAATATAGAAATCATCTTCTCTAAGGTCAACGTTGCAAGCAGTTCAACAAATGAGGATTAAGCAAAAGTCAGAGAATTCAAAATATGCTAATCAGAATGATCTTTTGTCATTAATGGAGTTCACCTACTACCAATAGCTGGAATTCAAAGCATCCATAAAAGAAGCATTGTTGGAACAAGAGAAGTAATCAAATATTAAGAAAAATATTCAAAACTCTCTTGAGAGCATTTACTAATTTGAGCCAAAACCTTCTACTATCTTTCAAGAGTCATGAGCCTTGCATTCAAATCTTCCTCAACTCTCTTTGAAGGCTCCCAACCAACTTTTGGGAAGATCATTTACTTTTGCATTTAATTTTTAGAAACCTTCCCCTATGCTTATTGAGAAGTATTTGTGCTTTAACTTTTGATATTCATTGTAAGTTCCTTGAGCTAGTGGTTGAAACTAGACTTAAGAAGAGCTATGACTGTCTAAATGAAGACAAGAGCTATTTATTTATGCCCCCTAGAGCTAGAATCTAGAAGAATGCTAGGAGCAATGTGTTTATGCCCCCTATAGCTAAAATCTAGAAGAGTGTTGGGAGCACTATTGTATTTCTGCTATTGAAAATAGTAGAACCCAAGACACTAAGAGGAGAGTGTTCTTAGAAGAGTGGAGTAGAGTATTTACTCAAACCACTATAAAAATCTTTATCTTATTTACTTGTGCATTGATTGATTGAGTAATTAGATTGATTGCTAGAGGGATGTTTAACCCTAAAGGGGTTGAGTAATTTTTTTAGTAATTAATTCACCCCTCCCCTCTTAGATGTTTGCCTAATCTTCGGGATCAACACATTTGATAGTAGAAAGATGTGACTCCTTTGGGTTTGACTGAAATCAAGCACTCATACACACACTAAAAAAAATTTCAGGTCTACTGGCAGTCATATATAACAAAGAACCAATCATACTCCTATATAACCTTTGATCTATGCTTTTACCACTTTCATCTTTATCCATTTTGATACTTACACTCATGGGGGTTGGCATACATTTTAAGTTTTCCATTTTGAACTTTTTAACATTTCTTTAATGTTTTTTTTTTGTGAAATGAAAATACATTTATGAGTCTATTTTACCTATAATCTAAGAAAAAATGTCATTCCACCCATCATACTCATTTCAAATTCACTTTTCATCAAATTTTCAAACTCTTTGCAGTGTTTTTCATTTATAGAACTAAAAATGATATCATCCGCATAGATTCATACAATAAGAATGTCTGAATGAATATGTTTAATGAATAAGGTTGTGTTAGCCTTACCTCTTTGAATTTTTTTACTCAGTAAAAACCCACCTAGTCTTTCATACCAAGCTCTTGGAGCTTGTTTAAAATCATACAATGCTTTTGTGAGTTTAAATACATAATCTGGATGTTCATAATCTTCAAAGCTTGGAGGTTATTTGACATAAACTTCTTCATTTAACTATTCATTTAAGAATGCACTCTTTACATGCATTTGAAATAATCAAAATTGTTTGAAAGATGCAAAGGCAACTAACATTCTGATGACTTCAAGTCTAGTAACAAGTTCAAAAGTCTCATCATAATCTATTCCCTCTTGTTGGGAATATCGTTATACTCTAAACATGCTTTATTTCTTACAATAATCCCAGATTCATCAAGTTTATTTTGAAAGATACATTTTGTGCCAATGACAGACTGATCATTTGGTTCTAGCACAAGTGTCCACACATTATTATATTTAAATTGATCTAGTTCTTCTTATATTTTTATGATCCAGTTTTCATCTAAAATGGCATCTTTCACTATTTTGGCTTCAATGTAAGATAAGAAAGCAAAATTACTGTAGATATTATGAAGTGAGCCATGAGTTCTCACTTTGTCAAACACATTTCCTATGACATCCTCTAATGGATGATACCTGTGAGTATGAACTGACTGACATGATTCAGGCAACTCACCTTAACTTACCTATTCTTCATGAGTTTCAATGTTTTCCTCAAGAAGATGTGATGATTCAGCTTATGGTAAATCTTTAGATCTTTGTTGAGTTTCATTTGATGCTTCAAGGAAATCAAATCTCTCATTATCATCAACCTTTCTTGGCCAAGAGTTAGTCTCATCAAATTTTTACATGGACTGACTCTTCTACCATGTATTTTCACTTAATGTAGGTTCAGTATACGTTGCTGGAAGAATAATGCCTTAAAAATACACCTTCATTACTGTTCTTATCAAATTTAGTAAGGTTATCTTTTCCATTATTCAAGACAAAGCATTATAGCCAAAGGAATGAAAATATGCAATGTTTGGTCTTCTACCTTTCTAAAGTTCATAAAAAGTTTTCTTTAGAATTGGATGAATGTAAACATGATTGATTATATGACATGCAGTGTTTACAATTTCAATCCAAAATCTATGAGGAAGATTTGCATCGATTAACATTGTTCTAGCCATTTCAACTAAAACTCTATTCTTCCTCTCAACCATTTCATTTTGTTGTAGAGTTCTAGTTGCTGAAAAATTATGAGTTATTCCAAGTTCATCACAAAAGTCAGTGAACTAAATGTTGTCAAATTCTCTTCCATAATCACTTAGTATTGGGAGAATTCATTTTCCACTTTCATTTTGAACTTTGTGATGAAAATTCTTGAAAAGCTCAAAACATTCATCTTTTTCACTTAGAAACTGTACCAAATATATCTTTAAAAATCATCAACCATTACATACCTATACTATTTGCCACTTAAACTTCTTGTTTGTGTAGGTCCGAAAAGATCCATATGCAATAACTTAAAAGGCTTTATGGTAGAAACAACATTTTTAATTTGAAAGAAGCTTTTGTTTGTTTGCTAAATTGGTATGCATCACATACATGATCCATATTAATGTTCATTTTTGGTAAACCTTTTACAAGATCAATTTTATAAGCTTCTTGATTGTGTACACGTTGGCATGTCCAAATCATTTGTGCCATAATAAAGCCTCATTATCTACTGCGGATAGACACTTTACATGATTTGCGCTAAGGTCCAAAGTATACACATTTTCATTACACTTTCCACAACATATATTATTTCCTACTTCATTACAAACAATACATTTATTAGACTTAAACACAACTTCAAAACCTTTGTCACATAATTGACTTATGCTTAAAAGGTTGTGTTTAAGACCTTTTATATAAAACACATCAATAATATCCATACTTGAAATGCTTACCATACCTATTCTTCTGATTTTTCATTGATTATTATCTCCAAAAGTTACTCTACCTTTAAACTAAATAGACAAACTTTTGAATAAACGCTTGCTTCCTATCATGTGTTGTAAACATCCACTATCAATGTACCAATTAGATTTTATTCTTAAAGTCAAGCATACCTGAAAAAGAAAAACTCAAGTCTTTGGTACCCACATCTTGGGTCCACATTTGTTAGGTATGAAAATATTTTGTTTAGGCACCCAGATCAATTTTATCCCATTATTTTGCAATTTTTTACTATATAGTTGTAAGCAACATGCCCAAATTTATTGCCAAAATAATAGGACCCTTTGTGAAAGATGAAAGTTTTCCTTCTAAAATATGTGAGATGATTCTGATAACTTAAACACTTGTTCTTCATCTTATTGATCGTATTTCTCAAAGAAGTATAACACAATTTTAACTTTTGTTTTTCTTCCAATAGCTCCTTTTTGACAGATGGACATACTTTGTTTAGATTTTCACTTCCACCATAGTTATGACATGTGAGTTCCTCTTCTTCCTTTTTGAATGAAGTTTCATTTTTAAATTTTCTATCACCTTTCTTATTCTGCACTCTTTGAGCTGCTGCAAATTTGTTCTTCATCTTGTTATCTGTTTGAAGAAATTTTTTGAATTGACTAGTCAGTATAGCAATTTCCTCATCTTCTTCACCTACATCAAAATTAGACTAACCAGAATTAGCTTTTAAACCAATAGATCTCTTACCTTTTCATTTAGTTTCATTCTTCTTGATGACATGCACATGTAATAGTAGCGATCCCATCAAGTCATCGACCTTCAACTTTGAAATGTCTTTTGCTTCTTCGATAGTTGTCACTTTTGTTGTCAAAGCTTTAGGTAAAGATCTAAGTATTTTTTAAACTTTTTCCTTCTTAGCAATCTCCTTTCTAAGACCTTTCAATGCATTGACGGTCTTGGTAAACTTATGATTTATCTCAGTAATGGATTCATTAGGATGCATTGTAAATAATTAAAATCATACATTAAAAGGTTCATTTTTTTCTCTTTCACTTGTGATGTGCCTTCATGGGTAACTTGAAGTTTCTCCCATATGCATTTTATAGTTTTACAAGTTAACACCCTTTCAAATTCATCTTGAGAAATAGCACAATACAATAAACTTTTAGCCTGTTCATTTACTAAGCTTTTCTCTTTCTGTTCTTTTGTCCATGTACTTGTTTTTCCTTCTGGGGTTGTAAACTATCATTAATAATGCACCATGCAGATATGTTATAGCCCATTAAAAAACTTTGCATTCTAATTTCATAGTAGATAATTATCTCCTGTTGGATATGGAGGTTTATTTGCAGATAATCCCTTTGGAAAGCTAGTTAATTAGAATGCAAATCCACTGCTTCTATTTCCATTTCTATCATTATTATCATTAACACTTTCATTTGTGCTTGTTGTAGTCATAGAAGATCACTTTGTGCAATACAAAGGTAGCTCTGATACCCCTTCATAGTCCTACACTATGGCAAGATTCATGCAATATACGGAAGCGATTCAAATGCACTACACAAACAATCACACAAAAATCATAATAAAATATTTATAGTGTTTTGGCACTCTCTACCTACTCCGCTCTCCAAGTCATAATCGCAGACCTAGGTTCCACTAGTCAACTTAGTCCCAAAGTTACAGTGGTACAGATACTTTGTTCTCTAGACTTACACCTCCAAGTGACAATATAAACCACTTACATACCTTATAATGATTCAACTATCTCTTGGTTTACAACCCAAACGAAGGTACAACTAGCACAATAAAGGAGATAATAAAAAGAAGCTTACAACCAATTCAAATTTCAAGTGACTTTAATACTTTAGTTAACTTCAGATTATCCAACTACATTCGCCTACAAAACAGATATTAGAATTTCCTCATAATCTTAACTTCTTGACTTTCTCTTAATCATACAACAAGATCTTACTCTAATACAAATGTTCAACTGCTAGGAGATAATCTCTCAAAGGATGTTAAAGAAAATGTCAAACAGCATCAAAATCAGATCTTTATAATTGCCAGCAATGGTCCAAAAATTGTCAACATTTTACCCAAAAGTCATTGACATTTTCCTTCATAAAGAAATCTGTTGAAGTTTAACCTCACTAGATTTCTTCCTAACTACAAATCCATTGAGGTTCTAACCAAGTACAAACTTCACCTAATTTGCATCCATCAAGGTTTTACTTCGCCGGATGTGTTGCTAACTTCAAATCCGTCAAGTTTTCTAACCACAAAACATCAATGAATTTCTCCATTTGATGTCTTCCTTCCTTAACCTATTTCCAAAACTTGTTTACATCATTCCATCATATTCAAGCAACCTGGTTAAATGCATTTCATTTCATTCACACAAAGCAATTACATTGACATCAATCCACTCGGCATCAAATGTGTATCATTATCAAACCACATAGCAAAACTTATTCTATCCATGTTTGTTCATCATCAAAATAGGAAACATGAGTCAAACAAAGTCTTTAAACTAGCATATTTATAAATCGCATCATAAAGATAAGAACTAACTTCTTTGAAACCTTCAAATGCTAGATCAACTAATTTTCATCAATAATTGAATTAAATATAAATTTTATGTCAATTTGAGCATAATTTATCATTTTTATATTTTTTTGAGGCCACACAAGGTTTTAAGGTTTCAAACAAACTATATGCGTCTTTTGCATATTTATCCTCAAAGCATGTTGGACAACTAAATATACATTGTTTCCTCATTCCTAATTGTTTCTAGGATTTTCTCTTTATGTTTCACTTTTGTATCATGAATTAATGATTTTGAGTTCTTCTAATCTTATATAAACTTCAAAATTCTATTCATGAATAAATGAAACTATATTAGAAACAAATTAATAAATGTACTAAGTATGGGCAATAAAGGAAGATAAGAGAGGCTGAGTTTGAATTGTCATACCTATACTTACCTTATCTTCTTGACCTTTGGTTCCTGTAAATATTGTCTTTTTCATCCTATGTCTAGGAACCATTTGTCTTTTGAAGGAGCTTGACATGTCTTCTTTTCTTCATCTCCTTTCTTCAAATTATAAATTTTTGGTGATAGGTGCTTAGTTATACCTTTGAAGGAAGAACACTTCTTCTTTTTCTTTTTCTTCCTTATTGATGGCCCTCTTTTTCTTTTCTTTTCCTATTCTTCTTTCTCCTCGTCAACTTGCTCTAAATTTTTACTTTCAATGGCAAGTGCTTCTTTATCATCTACCTACTTTTTAGTTTGTTCCCCCTTAACCTAAGAGGATTTTTTTTAATTGGTTTGGCCTCTTTAATGTCTTCAATGTTATTTTGAGGCTCAATTGTCTCTTCTTTTTCTTGAATTTTAATCTCTTCTTAAGATTGTTGACTCTCAATCTATGGTAGTTCTGTAGCCTCCAGTTGTTCTACTCCCATAGACTTATCATCTTCTTTTTGTTGTTTTTTCTTGTATTCTTCCTTTTCTCTATTTCCTGAACTCAAGTCAATCTCAATAACAACATTAGTTTCAATTGAGTGCAAATAAGCTTGCCCCTCAGAATTTGTGTTTAACCTGTCCAATATTTTTCTTACACTTTTACAAGTTAAGACAAACTTGAAAATAATAGGGCAGAGAGCATGTACTAGGGGATTTATAACCTTTATATTTTCTTTCTTTGCTTTCTCTTCTTTCTCAATAGAGTTAATAAAAATAGTTTTCCATAAATCAAGGTTATTGGCCATGAGGTTTATTTCAACCCTCCTTTTCCAATGTGCAAAGGTAGTTACATCAAAACATGGAAGCGGTGTGATGGAATGACCTTCGATGATCATGGAGGATGACAACATTAGGTTAGCCAAATGGATCACTAGAATTATTTATGTAACCCGCTCTAATACCACTTGTTGGGTCCTTTAGGTTGCCTTAACCCAAGAGAGGAGGGGTGAATTTGGTTTATAAAAAATTTATTGCTTAACCCCTATTTAATCAATTTCCCTCTTTTTCATGATCATGTGAAATATGTAATGAGATAAATGATAAAACAATCTAATGCAAGGAAATAAAGCAATTACACACAAAACATTCAAACAATATAATTTTTTATAGTGGTTTGGGAAACGGACCCTGCTCCACTCTTCCAAGGACATACCCCTTGTGCCTTGGTTTCCAGTATCTCTTTATAATTAAAATACAAACTATGCACCCAACACTCTTCTAAATTCCAACTCTAGGGGGCATAACAAATTAAAAAGCAATTCATGAGACACACTCAAATGAACACAGACTTATTCTTCTTGATTCCAGCTCAAGGGGGCATAAACTTTACTGCACCAAGCACTCTTCTAGATCAACTCTAGGGGGCATAATCTCTAGTGCACCAAGCACTCTTCTAGATCATCTCTAGGGGGCGTAAAATTAATGCCACTATACTCTTCTAGATTCCAACTCTAGGGGGCGTAATAGCTTAGCAATCGATTATGAGACACACTTCAACAACTGACTTGCTCTTCTTAACTTTGGTCTCCAATACCAAGTTAAGGAATACACAAATAAAAGAAATAAAAAAATTTACACTTTAAGCATGCTTCTTATTGAGCATTGGGGAAGTCTAAATGATTGCTTTTGTAGTTGCAGAAGAATCTTCCCTTTATGTTATAGAAATGACCCTTGAAGAAATTTGAAAGAAGGTTGATTGCTTTTGGCTTGAATAGCTTTTGGATTTAAAAGTTAGGGCTCACTTTGATATTCTATAAATCATTGCTTCAACAACCTAGAAATGTCTCTGAGCTTCTCCTTAAATAGATCCCTTAAAAATAGAACCATTGGAGTAAAGGTGTAGGGACAACTTGGCTTGCAAAATTCAAAATTTTGACCATTGGACTTCAGTAGGCAATACCGCAAGTGACTGGGCCAACGGCTATAATCGGATGTCTCACCCTGACCCTAAGAATAGCATAAATAACTGTCATTCCCAAATCCAGGGGTGAATTTTCTAATATCTATCTCACAAGAGATGAAGCATAACCATGAAAGCAACCATAATAGTTCATTATTAAAGAAAGTATTACAGTAAAATCCTCCAAATACAATTCTTCAATATAAAATAAAAAATATAATATTTATTTTTTTAACATCACTTTTATAGTAACATTTTGACACATCTCTCCCCACACCATGATTAATGTCCTCTATGAGCAACATTCTCTGTAAAATAATAATGGGGTGAGTTATAGCAACTTAGTAAGTAAAATAGATGTAAGTAGCATATGTGATAAAAATACTGATCACATAACAATACACATCATAAATTATCTGGCCTGACCAACCACAACATTAATCTAGGGAAGTACATCTCATCCCTTTATGCTGCTCATTCAAACTTCTTTATTTGACCATCATCTCATCAGTTTAATGCCTTAGATCATGTCTTGACTAGTTTAGTAGATCTTATCATCATATCTATCCACTCAAACCTCATGATTTAGTCATCATCAAACACATCAACATCTTAGATCATGTCGTAACTAGTTTAGTGGACTACAACGTCACATTTGTCCACTCAACCTTATGATATGACCACTATATGGACAATCTGACCCTTTTATTGGATCCAAAATATCCAAAAATCTTAAGATCAACTACCTAATCATTAAGATCAGAGATCGTGGGGTCTAGATATTAATAAAATAATTTTGACTATTCATCTTCACATGATCTGGCTATTTTTGAATAATCTGACCTTTCCATTAGATCCAGAATATTCAAAAATCTCAAGATTGACTATCAAATTGTCCAAATCAAATATAGTGGGGTCCATAAATCAATAAATCAAGTATAATCTTTCAATTTCATATAATTTGGTCACCTTTTGGACAATCAGACCCTTCCATTGAATCCAAAATGTTCAAAAATCCCAAAATTGACTACTTGATCATCCAAAATAGAGGCTAGATGGTCCAAATATGATGAAATCAATTTGTGCCATCCATTCATCGCCAGACCGACAACCGTATGCCGCCACCACCAATGGAATTCTGTCAAGGCTAGTTACTAGGCCACTAGTGCTGGGCAGTCCGCCCAAATGGGCTCGCAACTGCCTAGGCTTCATACTGGGTTTTTCGCCTAGGCCCACTATACTTAGCTTACCCTGTTCTATCTCTAGGCTTCTGGCTTAGCTACCTACACTAGACTAGAGCCCGATCTTGAAACCGGGCTTGGCTAGCAGCCGGCCCAAAATTCCAGGCAGCAAAGCTACCAGGGACTTATGTCCCAAAGTAAATTTCAAATGAATTTTAAAAATCTATTTTTTTATGTTTAATTTATACTTCTAAGTTTTAAAAACTAATTTCTAAAATGACAATGAAAATGCCCTTATAATATAATGTGGTCCAGGAGCCATCTATGGTCTAGAAATTCCAAATTTAATGAATTTATGTTTTCCACATTTCATCAAATTTAACGAACTAAATAAATTCATTTTGGTTCAAAATTTCTACCATAGGCTAATATCAATGTTTAAAATACATCCAATGATTCAGATCTTAAAAAATAATAATCACAACAAAAATTTATTTCAACATTTACGTGTTTAATATTCAAAACACTATTCACATCATTAATAGTAAGTTACTGTTCACAAAGTGATTTTTGTCCCTTTTCAGAAGTTTTGAATTTTTTTTATTTCATGAATATCTTTATATATGTGCATTATTTCATGAATCCGATCCATAGGATGTATTTTACACAATGAAAGCTTTAATTCAAGTCCAATATTCAATATGTAATTTTGTCAACTATAGGATTTAACAAAATTCTATTTTCAATGTACAAGACATTTTGTCAACAATTTAACAGTCATTTCACATCAAATTATCACAAAATTCATATGGCATGTGAATTCACAAAAACTAAACATAATCAACAAATTCGATAATCAAAATAATATGCATATTAATCAAAATAGTTACGTTTTCAAAATCAATGAAAATGAATATTATATTCTTTAATTCTGGTAAACCCGTGTAACATGCATATTAACATTCATCTCAACTAAAAACACAGTTTATAATTTTCTAATTAGTGATCCAAACCATTATAATTATCACATAGATAACATAGATATATCTAAATCACTTGACCAAAGATTCACAGAGAAAAATAGAAATCTCAATTAATAGATTCTCCCACCTTCTTCTTTTTCTTCTCTCCCTCTTTCTCTCTTCTTTTCAGCAATGGAGTCTCCCTATCTCATTCATTTCTCTTCCTTCTCTCACTTAGCTTTTCATCCTTATAATTGGGATGCTAATCATGCATCCAACATCACATTTAATGGGCACCTACCATGCATTGAAAAACAACGCATGGGGATATGCCAAGCCACCCACCATTACTGTCGACACTCTTATATAATATTTTATTATTAATTTATTTGTATAGGTTATTACATTGGATCTCTGGCAAAACTCCTGAACCAACCTTGCTGTTGAGTGGCCAGTGATATCATAGGCAGCTGAGCCAACCGCCTGCATGCCAGGTGATAGGTACAAGCGGTATGGAGATGCGAGGCATTTGCTTCGGATGGAGACTTCTGTCTAAAATTGGCAAGCGATATGCGCAGGCGGTTGCGGTCCAACACTTAGAAATTTTTGCAGTTGCCACTTTGTGATTTTAATATTTTTTATTATAAATCAAAATATATTTATTCGCATATAATTTTCATAAGTTATGGAACATGGATAAGCAATTTGAATCATGTTTGTATATTTATAAACTCATTTAAGCACACATTCTTTTTATGAACTCATTTAAGCACACATTCTTTTGCATCCAAAAGGATATCTCTTTG
>JAYJMB010031793.1:16270-35885 GCA_036873735.1 Pouteria campechiana
ACATTGATGTCAATCATAAAGTAAATAAAATTAAAATAAATATATATAATAATTAAACATAAATAATAATAAAAAATAAATGCCACGTATGCTCTGATAATTAGAATTTTTCATTACATTCAGCTCAACCCAACAAGCCCTTATTTGGTTACTCTTTTCTTTCAAGATAAGCGTTGTCGAATTTTACCGCTGGGGGTGAAAAGGCCAGAGGGCGTTTTGGTAATTGCAAGGAGCAGGTGACTAGGTGGTTGTTATTCCAGGTATCCATTAAATGGCCTTTTTCGAGCTTCTTTTCAGTGGGAATTAATTGATACTCTGGCTTGGCTTGATGCTTGGGCACTCATAAATGCTGTATGAGCTACTATAAAATCAAGTAAATCGCCGCAGCCTGGAATTAAGATTCTTTTGAATGTTGAATAATTTTAGCCTTCGGCAGAATTAGGCCATTGAATTCTTGCAGCTTCAAGCACATTCAACAAAAACTTCACTTATGAGATGCAAGTATCCAAATGGAATACTTATTAGTGAATGTATATATATATATATATATGGTGCATCGTTGAGAAGAAGTTGTTGTTTAGTTGTATGTAATTTCTCAGCAATCGACCTGCAAAAACTCTGCCAAGAGTGTCGCATTTTTTTTTTCCCATTCAAGGTATAGAGGAAATCTTAAATCTTGTGTTGTCCGTGGAAGGAGAAAAAGGTGAGGCGCAAAATCAAGGGCGAGTAACAAAAAGTGGAGAGGCTGGTGAGGTGGGCCACACCATTTAAATTATTGAGATCCAGGCATTCCTTGCTGTTTTGTAGCTAAAGGCTACAACACAGACATGATTGCTTGGGGATGGCATTGCAGCTCAGCGCAGCGAAGCTGACCATTGCGTGCGTCAGTCACCTTTTTGCTCAACTCCGCTCCAATCCTTCCATCTTTGTTTTGTATTTTCACGCATTGCACATTTCTTTACTTCTCATGCGGTAGTGTTTGCAATTTCCGTATTCACAAGGGATTCCTGTGGTACAATACAACGGAAAAGGCATGCATGTGGCTGGCGTGTGTAAGAGTACATTTCTTTACTTCTCATGCAGTAGTGTTTGCAATTTGCGTATTCACAAAGGATTCCAGTGGTACGATACAACAGAAAAGCCATGCATGTGAGTGTGTAAGGGTGCAACTTGGGCTCATGAAATTGGGGTTCTCTTCAACCCTAATCCTAATCCTATATATAAAACTTTAACCCTAACCCTAACCTTAACCTTATTTGTAAAACTTTAACCTTAATCTTATTTTTAAAAATCGGGCTCTGGTTGAGTTTTGGGTTGGAGTGATGAAATTTTTTGGTTTGATTAATCAAAATATCATTGTTTAAATCTCTTATTCATGTTTTAAACTAAATGGAAAAATAACACATCATTCAAATTCTTGAAACTATCCTTCATATTTCAAAGTTCAAACTAAATAAAAAACTGCACATTCATATTTCAAACTAATGAAAAATAATACATTATTTAAAAATTATTAAAGTTTGAAGAATCAAACTACATTAAGTCTTTCTCATTGTATTAGATTAGCAGTCATGTTTTATTCTATAGTTAAATATAAACATGTAACCTATCATGCATCGCTTTTCGAGGCACAACCTACCAGCTAGAATTCACCTCAATTTTCTCACTTTCAAGGTGGGGTACTCAGTCCCATTTTGGAACTCGACTAGTTTCTAAAGAGAAATGGATAGCATTTCCCTTGCAATATTAGGGGCTAACCTGTACAATTATTCATTAAATCAAATAAAATATTAATATACATTCTAAAATATATCAACCACATACCCACAGCCCTAGATCTCATTGAATCAAGATGGCAACACATCTAAGGGAAAATTATATCCTCTTGTACAAATCTATAAATACATTTCAATGACATGTCATTATGACTTATTTCCATTATTTAAGATTACTCAATTACAATTCCCCAATTACATACCCATTCTTAATTACATTCATATTCAAATTTATTACAAACACAGTAAAGGAAACTTCCAATTACAATTTTAATGACTATAATAAATATTATTCTCCTTAGGCTATATTACTTGACCTATCATATCAACTAAAAGTAAAATATATAGGTGTGAGTCCAGGCAACTCAGAAAGTAGGCATGATAAATAAAAAAAAATCATAATCAATAAACAGATATCAATAATATATCATGTTGAATCCAGAATCTATATCATTCAAATTCAACAACCCAATCCAATAATTATTTCATATCATTGGTTCCGATAATATCTCTCATGATTTGCAAGTAATGATGGAATTTCAGGAAAGGTGATAATCTTAACATCACTACATAAATATTTCAATATCAATATCCACATTTTCATCCATCTAAAATTGCAAACATGGCTATAGAACACCAACATACATTTTAAAACAATCTATGGAATATTCAACATCCCCAACCAAAGTACACAAGCCCGGATGCAAATAAATGAGATATTCTATATCCCTTTCCATTCATATATTCATAAGATATAAGCCTACTTACCTCAATAACTAGTTGTCTTACAAATCTCCAATTCCATAACTGTGCTTTTCGATCAATGATCAACGTTCCTACAAATATCATATAAAATATAATTCAATTTACACATTTTCCTTGGGATATTTCATCAAGTAAACTACTTGTATTTCAATATGTATATCATTAAAACAAACTCCTTAACAGTCGGTTACATTTCAAAATAAACTAATAGAGTTGCACTCAATCCATTATGCATATCTTATTCCTTATTGAAAGATTTTATCGAACACTTCATATGCATGACTTACATTACAACTTTTCATTAATGCATAACAAGGGAATCAAGGGAATTTCCTTTCCAATGATTTGCTTTCATCATATAATTATTAATTTACTAATCATAAAACAAGCTAATTGCATCATTAATGCCTTCCATTCACTGATTAAACTTTTCATATGCAAAATCCTCTTTAACCTTTACTTGAGCCACGATCCAAATTCAGTCACAAAATTAAAATTCACTTACCTTATTCATCCCAAAACAAGTTGTAATCATGTAATTAAGTATTTCCCCATAGCAATTAATCTAATTCATAATTTTCCCCAATTTCCAACATTCGTAAAACCCTAACCAATATAAATCATCATGTGTTATGCCCAATCAAGTTCCAAACCATTGTAATTAACTAATTAATTATGTTCCCTATGAATTTAAGCATACACTCCCATCATTTTCCCTAATTCCCATTGTTCACGAAATCCTAACATTACCAAAACATAGATTTTCATGCCCAAATCACTATAATCAACCTCTTAAACCATTTCCCCCATGTTTAACATAACATAAACCATACAACTTCCTTCTAATTCCACTATCTACAAAAATTACAAAACCCTAACTTAGAAAAATCAAATTTTTGGATGGGGGTGATGACTTACCGAGCAATCCAAGTGTGGCTTCTTCCCATGGATGAGGATTCAAGCTTAAAACTTCAAGTGGTTCACTCCATTTGAAGGAAACTTGATTTTTCTCTTTTTTCCACCATTTTCACAAATGAAACTTAGGTTTATATGGAAGATCATATGATTAATCACCTAAACAAGGTGATTTCTTGTTTAAAATGGTAAGAAACTAGGTTAAATAGGGTTAGGGCCTAAAAGGAGGAAGAAACAGAATTACCTAAATAAAAAAAATGATATTGCACTCTTATAGCTACTAGCTAGAACCGTCGGCACCACCACACTGCCCAAATGCCCATTTTTCATCACGATCCGGCACCGCTGGTACCAAATTGAGTGCCACTGGTGCCAATCTGTTGCTGGCCAAGAGATATTTTTGTATTTCATCCATAACTTCCTCATATCATATCCAAATTGAGTGATTTTTGTTAAATTATAAATATAATTTCAAGATATACAACTTTTATGTTAATCATTTTTTCTAATTCAGTCTCCAAATATGGGTAATTTAGCATCAAAGTGATACCATGTGTTTTATCCCAATTTATAGCTCTAGAGATATCCATAGTATTTTAACTCAAATTTTCTCATATGATATCTGATTCATTCGATTCTTAATACATTATCTAGAAAATTTCAAAGGCTACAACTTTCATGTTGAACACATTTTCTTAGTCATTCATCTTATATACTAAAAAGTAAGTACAAGTGGAATCTATATTGTTTTTAGCTTCTTTCACCATATATTGATGTATAATCAAATCCCAAAATCTTGCGATATTGCATTTGCACCTCAAATAACTTTACAAATCCAACTACACCTATGCATAATCATCCCAAAATGATCATTTATTAACATTAATATCATCCCAAACTCAATTAATAACTCGTCTATTACAAGGGATACTCAAATTTCAGAATTTGCACTCATGAAACATCACCCATAACCCCATTTTACATAAACCACTTCAAATCTCCCAATAGTCACTTTGTACACATCACATACATGAAATGGAGTATGTTTATATAGTTTATCACTTTATTTGAAGTCAATTTCTAAAAATCACATATTCAATTCTTTTTAACTAGAATTTTGTACTATACACAATTTCCTTAAGTCTTTTTCATTCCACTTTGCATTCAAGGCCTAAACCAATGTTCTACATGCATCACAATACGTATGATAATCATATTAGGCCATTCATATGGATTATAAATATCTTTTTCTTCTTATAGCCAGTATATAATTCAAAATGATGAACTTTATGAATTTTAAGCATCAAACTCTACCCATATTCACATGAGCAACTTTCAATCACCTCAAAAATCATATAAAGCTAATCGTTCATCAAAACTTCCAAGATTTGATGAAAACCACCTATTGAGTTCTTTTTACATAACCCTCAACTTAATAACTCAAAACTCCAAAATCATCTTAAAACTTTAATTCAATAGCTCCTACATATTACATTGCACATAATACTCATGTTATATTAGCCATTTCAGTCATATAATTGTCTTTACTCAAAATTACTTCTTGAGCCTATTGGCTTAAAATACCACCTTACTACACTATCTCAAAATTTGATGCTTCGGACATTACAAACTACCCCCTTATAAAAAGTTTTGACCTCGAAACTTTCAATTAAAAGCAAAGATATCAAATTTTGATTTTGTCACTTTAACACATTCGATTTGTACCTCAAAAACCAAGTCAATTTCTATCCATTTTTCACCAGGCTTTCTTGCGTCACTCTCAAATGTTACACATTTAACTAACCAACCAAATCAAAATGACATAATACATTATTCATACTTTACAAAATAGGACTTTCCACCTTGGGCAAATAGACTATTATCATAATATCACTGCAAACAATGTCAGAAAGCTTAAGCCACTAATGGGATACTGAAATAACCTCTGTATGCCAGTCCATCTATATTCAACTCAATATTACAAATACCTCATCTCATTTATTTCTAAATATACATAGTCAATTATCAATCATATTTTACTTGCCATCAACTAGTACCATGCTCGAGAGGCTACAAACAAAGTGGTCTCAATTACAACCAATTGCTCTCAGTCAGGAATAAAGTGGTCTCAGTCACAAATGAAAGGATCTTAGAGACAAATGAAGGGGACAATCATGAATAAAAGGGTCTTAGCTACCAAATGAATAAAGTGATCTAAACCACTATCAAGCAACAACCATCGTGAAACAAGATGATCTAAACGACACGAAGTGGCAACCACTATCAAATAAAGTGATCTAAACCACAATCAAGTGGCAACCACCATGAAATAAACTCAGCCACAAATGAAATAAAATGAAGTGATGTGGACGCAACCATGATATTCACATCATTATTTCTTACATATTTTTGTATAGTTATCTTTATAATTTATCACACCTTTCCCCTACTAATGCATGATTAGTCGATTCCCATATCTCCGGCTACAAATGGTGTCAGATTCATGGCGGCAATATTGTTGCCACCTATGATATCTCACCTTCACTGTAACATATGGATAGTAGATTCACTATCTACATCAATTGGGGAATTTAGATGTGACCTTTAATGATACATACTATAGATGTTCTGTCTTATATAGTACATAGTGATTCATCATAGATATCATATCTTTGCATCTTTCTAATACTTTTTCATTATTAGGACATCCATTTACTTAAATAACCCCATACTGCCACCCTGGTAGCCATCAGCCCCAAGGGTGTCGTGTCATTTGGAACTAGTTGGTTGGGGTGGTCCAACCTAACACTTTGTCCACATGATCAATCCTTGGGTATATAATAGATCAACATAGGCTATTTCTGAAAGGAATCATAAAGAATCAAGAGAGAGCTATCTTGGCAGGTACCCAATCTCAAACACACATTGATCATATTCTGGCAGGCATCCAAATCTCAATATATATTAATTTTTGTTCCAAGAGGCATCCAAATCTAAGCCTCAATCAAATAACAAAATGTTTAAACGTTAATCAAATAACCAATTATCCAAACCTCAATCAATTTTCCAACTAAATTCATACAAATAATATTCTAATAGGCATCCCAATCCAAATTTACACGGTATCCAATCCTCAATGAATTTGCTAAACTTGAAATCATATTCAATTAAATTTCCCTTATTCATTAATCATAGTCAACCCTCAATGCAGCTTAAGTTCATAACAAAATTTAAGGTCAATCATACATGGAAAAATACAAATTTATCAATCAAATGTTCAAATAAGCCATAACAAAAATTCATTTTGTCAATAAATTATACACAGGAGTGCAACAATATAAAATTCCCCTTCATGCCATGCATAACTTTTCATACAACTAAAGCACTTTTCATCATTCTACTATCATATCTCAAAATATCATCACTTGAATATCTTTCTTTACTATAATCAATCACATCAATCAATTTTCATCAAGTAGTATTCAAAATTTCTGGCATACCATTCATTATAGTCACCATTCACTTTAATATATGTTGTAGATTTTTCTTATACGCAAGTGCACATGTTGCGAACAAGTAATAAAGTGAGTGAGATATCGTTCCACGAAGATTAAGTTCGCCAAATATCAAATTACTCTAACTTTTGGTTTTGTCTAAAGGAATGAATTCTGATGAGTGAATGGAAGGATGTAAATAGAAAAGATCTAAATTAATGGCTTTTACAATGATGAGGATTCTGGAGACGATTACATTGATAGTGATTTAAAACATCTAGGGGTGTACAATTTTGCCTAATAAACCACATTCAGTTCCATTAGTTTTAACACTTAATGTTTGTTCTTATGTTAACAACGAGTTTCTCTTGATTAATTGCTATTCTTTCTCAAGTCATAGCAACTTGTCTCAATTGGATAATTTCCTACATCTCTATGAAAATCCCTAATTAAGATGCATTAAGATCAAGAACTCATAACGTTACATAAGCTTCATGTATATCTCTATCATCATGACAATCGTATGATGCTTAATCATGGTCTAATTTAATTATTGCTTCTCAGCCTCAAATCGAATCACAAATCATGTAAGAAGGGCTAGCATTCTTTCATAAGCATTAACATTGGATTAAACACTCAACATAAATAATGAACAACCAAAGAAATGCATTAAACATAATAAAACCAAATACTCATTATCTGGCTACATCGTTCCCCTAGATTAATGTATTTAGGTCATGATATAATTAATAAAAACCATACACATTATCTTCAACATGATCAAACAATGAAAATAAATGATAAAGAATAAGAAAAGATCGATAGAAACTCTTCTCCAAGAGATGCTCTGCTTCTTCTTGCTCCTTGAACAGCTTTTCTTCAATGCAAGAGAGATCTCCTCCCTAAATCACATGTAGTTGCCTCTTTTCACTCTTTTTCATTGCTAACCCTTGCCAAAAATCTCCCCCATTTACCTCTAGGGTGACCCCCTCTTTCTTTTTATAATTTTCCAATTAAAAACTCAATTTTTGCAACATTTTCAATATTTTCCAGAAATTTTGGATCTTGCCTCCCAAACCAATGTCACAACATAGAGTCTCGCTATCGTGAAATTAAAAATTGTCATGTAGTCTTATGTCATGACATAGCCTGTCTATTTCGCGACATTGAGTCTGCTACCACTTTAATGTCACAACATAGCTTGTCTATGTCGCGACATACTTGTTCATCATTCTCAGGGCACGTTCTTCTTGTCCAGTGTTGCAACGTACTTTGTCTATGTCTCGACATTGAGTCTGTTTTTTTACCTTTTTGCCTTGATTCTCTCATTTTCTTTACTCCTTTGCTCTCCTTTGCCTACAAACACATAACAATCATAAATTTATCAAATTAATAGCAAATAAGTCATAATATACTAAAACAAAGCACAAAAAATGTGACATATAAGTGAATAATATTCACTTATCAAACTCCACCAAACTTACTACTTTGCTCGTCCTTGAGCAAGACTCAATACTAATACAAACACTCAATAGATCAAGTTCAATAAAGACCTCAAGACAGTTAACATCGCCTAGGAGAAAAATGTTGAAACAACATGTATATCTGAATTTCTAACTTGTATATCATCCTCTCTCCATTTAATTCCTAGTATATGTAAAGAAATGATAGTCATTCTAAATTAAATCCTTAGTACTTAGCTCAACTTGTGCAACTTAAGTAAACACATTCAACATAACTTTACAAATTCATGAATTATGAGAGATTGCAATAGACATGAGGTTACTTTTCTTATTTTTAATTTTTATGGACTGTATTACTATCATATTCCCTTTTTTTAATTAATTTACTTGGAACATGATCCCCTCCAAACTTGGGCTATATTACTATCACACTCCCAAACTTATTTCACTTTTTTATGAGAACGTGATCCCCCCACCAAATGATTCATGCTTTTCTTGTGTCTACTATTTGTAACATATAAATTTTACATAGAATTTATGAAGTTTGAGCTGAACTATGCTACTTAATTACCACAAATAATTTCCAAGTATTCTATGAATTCAAAAGAGAATGACTATGTAATCAGTTGTGCAGGGAATCATCAGTAAATTAGGCATATTCAAGTTAAAAATACAGATATGATTGCATTGGCATTTTCTCCCTAGCCTGTGTTGTACCATGTTGTTGATCGATCTAATCTATTGATCCATGCTAAAAAACACAACAAAAAAACTTACTAACCATAAAAAAACATACTAAACACATAACTAAAATAGAGTAAAAAAAATAACACACCTGATTTAATAAAACCACATATAAATAACATTCAAACACAAAAAGATAAAGTTGCAAAGTAGAACTCATCACATCCAAACAAAGCAAACATAAAAATACTCCCCCAAACTCAAAATGAAACATTGTCCTCAATGTGACAAGAGAACAATGGCATGTGAACTTCCCTAAAACTGCCTACTCAGAATTAGCAGCATCCTCCGAGACAGTCTCTTCATTATCTTCACTATCAGCTTCCTCATCCATTGGGCTGTCATCATTAAAATCACCCTCCTCCGACTCTTCAGCTGAAGCTGCAACATCCTCGACCTTGTCTTCATCATTAACTAGTGGATATGGTGGAAAAGTGAATGCTGGAGGAAACTAGATCGGGTTCCCTGATCGAGTGGGAACCTCAGAAGCAAATGCGTTATAATAATGCAGCAAGTGATCATACTGCATATCATGGCGTACAACCATCTGATTAATCCATCAGGTGACCTGGGTAAATATCTCAGAATTCTCCATCCTAGCTGCCACAAGCGTAGGTCAGGTGCACTGTCGTGAAGTGCTACCTGGAGCTGTACTTATACCTACTACACTCTTTGCCGATGGACCTTTGAATGTCTTGACAAGATCTGGTGAAATGATAGGTTTTGGTTGCAAAATTCTTCTAAAGCTATAGTTGGTACTCCTGCTTGCAAACATAAAGCATAGATAAGGGAAGAATGATCGAATCCGCCTGTAGGGGTTGATATTTTAGCCATATTCAAGATTGAGGCTTCAATGATCTTTCCCACATCAATAGCATAGCCCCTCTAAATAGCATAATTCAATAATGCCTTCTCTCTTGAAATCCCAAACACATGCATAGATGGCATCAATTTGGTAGAGATAAGGTAGTGTCATACCTTGGTAGGATTAATGAGCCCCCACACCTAGGAAGACTCTTGATCTCATCATTGGATCGTATCCACTCCGTTCCTGGATAGGTAAGGGTACTGAGGATATCATCATAGTCAGCCCCTTCCTCTTACAATTATGAGAACTCATCCTCTTCTATCTAATTTAGCTGATACAAGGGATTTATGGTGGTGCTATCAATAGGAACCCATTGTCCTCTGACCAAAGCTCACTTATCTTGATGTTCAAGAGCATTGGCATAAAATTCACGAATCACTAGCAACAAGGTGGGCTCTAGTTGTTTAACAAACTCTTCCCACTTTTGAAGTGCAATCAATTTCCAAACGGAACCCATCGGGTCAATAATTCCTCTTTCTAGGATACACTTCTGCCTCATAAGGGAACTTTGATATCTGACTTTTGTAGTAGCATTGACAAATGTTGGTTTGATTGGTTGCTCTGTAGCTGTAGTCTTCCGCTTTCTAGAGGGGCCGGGAGCCAATGTTTTCTTTTTGGGAGCCATGAATGAGACTTTAATGGATAGCAACAAGGAATAGCATAAGAACACAATAAACCATTGAATTCACTATCTACCAAGAATTAGCACAAGCCACCAAACAAGGCACAAGACCTCACTATTCACTAAAGGCAAAAATGGACACTACTCACTGCAAACCTCTCCTTACACAACCAAGAATTTCAACTCACAATAATCCAATCCTTCCTCAAGGCACAATAATCGAATCAAGGCACAATGCACCACACTCCTTTACTATGCACAATACTTCAACAGATTTAAATCACAACGAACCACAATTTCTCAAAAGACAATCACCTCAATTTATAACACACTGATCCTTCTTCCTCTCATATTCTCATCTCCCTCAAACTTGCACAATCTACATAGTCATTTCAACAAACACTTCATATGTGTTGCCCCAAATAGCCAAACCACTTCACAATCAACAACCACAATCTTGAAGCACAACAAAATGATGAATCACTTGAATTTTTGAAATGGCTCACCCTATTGATGTTGGAGATCTTACTTGAGTGGGGAGAACCGAAACTTGATCTTCCCAAGGAATCCATGCATGAAAATGATGAAGAAGATGGGTTTTGTGGAGGAGATGTGGATGAAGAGGAGATGGGAAGTAGGGTTTTTAGGGGGAAGAAGAGGAATGGGGGAGATGTGTTTTTTAAATTTAGAAAAGGGGAACAGGAAGGTGGGTTCATAGCTAGGGTTTTTGAGGGGAATAAGAAAAGAGCCAAGTTGAAATGGGGTGTGAGGTGCTTGTGTCATGATATGAAGGGGTTTAAGTGGAGCAAGTGCGGAGTGTAGAGGGTAATGTCACAACATAGATTGTCTATGTCGCAATATTAAAGCTACTGCCCATTGTGTATCACGACATTAAAATGTTGTGTCACGATATTGATTCTTTGATGGAAAAAATGCCTATGTCATGACATACTTTTGCTATGTCGCAATATTGATCTTGTTACCCATTTTGTGTCCCGATATTAAATTGTTATGTCATGACATTAACACAAAAATTTGTTGTCCTGACATTTTTGAACTTCTGCTCTCTTGAATTGAAATTTTTTTATGTCAACAACTTTTCTAGAATGCCCATGTGTCTTGTTTCCACCCCTGAAAAATAAAGATTACAAATATGTTATTATTAATGAAACTGATTACTAAGATACTAATTGAATTATTATATGCGAACTTAAATTAAGTCTACAAGCATCAATTCTATCTAATATGCAATCAATGACTATATGAATGCAATTCCTAAAACTTGTGCTTATAATCACGAACTAGAGTAAATAAGAATAATTAAACTAATGCAAACTAAGAATTCAAAAACTTGGGTTGCCTCTCAAGAAGCGCTTAAGTTATAGTCTTCAGCTAGACTGTTTCCTTTCATGATCATTCAAGTTTGATAACCATCTTGAGGTGATCAACACCACCCTCATAATATGGCTTCAATCATTGTCCATTAACCTTAAATGTTCCCTTCTCTTCATGATGGAGCTCCACAGCTCCATATGGAAAAACTTGTATCACGATGAAAGGTCCTGACTACTTGGATTTGAGTTTTCCAAGGAACAAAACGAAGCCTAAAATTAAACATTAACACCTTCTGTCTTGGGACAAGTTCTTTTCTCTTGATGTGCTTGTTGTGCCATACTTTTATCTGCTCTTTGTATATTTTAGCATTTTCATAGGCCTTATTGTGGAATTCATCTAGTTCATTGAGTTGTAGAAGTCGTGTCTCCTTAGCAGCATCCATGCTCGTGTTCAACTATTTCATTGCCCAATAAGCATGATGTTCCACCTCCATCGGAAGATGACATGCTTTGTCATAAACTAGTCTATAAGGTGACATACTTATAGGTGTTTTGAACGCAATTTGATATGCCCACAAAGCATCATCTAATTTCTTAGCCCAGTTCTTGCGAGAGTTCAGCATTGTCTTCTCAAGAATTCTTTTCACCTCTCTGTTGGAGATTTCAACTTGCCCATTTGTTTAAGGATGATAGGCTAATGCTATTTTGTGCTTGATCCCATATTTTGATAAAAGAGTAGCAAATTATTTGTTGTAGAAGTAACTCCCTTAATTGCTAATGTGGCTCTTGGAGTTCCAAATCTTGTAAAGATATTTTTCCGAAAAAAATTCAGTACTACCTTCCCATTTTTGGTGTGAGTAGCAACTGCCTTCACCCACTTTGACACATAGTCCACTTCCAAGAGGATGTACTTTTGGTTATAAGATGAAGGAAATGGTCCCATGAAGTCAATGCCCCACACGTCAAAGAGTTCAACCTTTAAAATATTCTTTAGAGGCATTTCATTCCTTCTCGATATATTTCCAGTTCTTTGGCATCGATCACATGCAGCAAAAAAAGAATGGGCATCCTTAAACAATGTAGGCCAATAGAATCCTGATTGCAAAACTTTTGTAGTGGTTCTGTTTCCTCCAAAATGGCCTCCACATTCAAGCGTATGGCAGTGCTTGAGAATGTCTTCCATTTCTTCTTTCAGCACACATCTTCTTATTATCTGATTAGCACAATGCCTATAGAGGATTAGATCTTCCCAATAAGAATGCTTCACTTCAGAATCAAATTCTTCTTTTGATGAGGAGAGAGATCATTGGGCATGATATTTTCAGCCAGAAAGTTCACAAGGTCTACATATCATGGAGTGGAGTTTCTTGAAGTGATAGCAAATAGCTGCTCATCTGGGAATTGGCAATCAATGGGGGGCTTTTACATTTCCACCTTTTCTTCCAATTTCAATCTTGAGAGGTGGACTGCCACAAGATTTTCTATCCCTTTCTTATCTCTAATCTCCAAGTCAAATTCTTGGAGTAGAAGCACCCACCGGATGAGTCTTGGCTTTACATTCTTCTTGGCCATAAGGTATTTGATTGCAGAATAATCCGTAAATACAATTGCCTTATTGCCAATAAGGTATGATCTGAACTTATCAAAGGCACAAACAATTGCAAGTAACTCTTTCTCTATTGTGGCATAGTTGAGCTGAGCTTTATTGAGAGTCTTGCTAGCATAATAGATGGTGTGAAATACCTTATTCCTTCACTATCCTAGGACTAATCCCATAGCATAGTCACTTTCATCACACATTAGTTCAAATGGTTTATCCTACTCCAGTGCAATTACAATTGGAGCAGAAACAAGGTTTTCCTTAAGAGTGTTAAATGCTTTCATATACTCTTTATTGAAGCTAAAGGATGTGCCTTGCATAAGCAAATTGGAGAGTGGCTTTGAGAGTTTTGAAAAGTCTTTGATGAACCTTCTGTAGAATCCCACGTGTCCAAGGAAACTCCGAGTTCCCTTAACAGAGGTCGGTGGTGGGAGTTTTTCTATTATCTCCACCTTGGCTTTGTCAACTTCAATTCTCATGCATGAAATTCAATGTCCAAGAACAATGCCTTCCCTCACCATGAAATGACATTTTTCCCAATTTCAATGCCAAGTTAGTTTCTTCGTATCTCCTTAAAACCAACTCCAAGTTTTGGAGGCAGTGATCGAAAGATTTCCCAAAAATAGAGAAATCATCCATGAAGACTTCACTAATTTTCTCCACCATATCAGAAAATATTGCCATCATGCATCTTTGAAAAGTGGTCGGTGCATTACGTAGACCGAAAGGCATTCTTCTAAAGGCAAAGGTACCATATGGACATGTGAATGTGGTCTTCTCTTGGTCTTACGGAGCAATGACTATTTGGTTATATCCAGAATAGCTATATAGAAAGCAATAGTAATCAAAACCTACTAGACATCCAACATTTGATCAGTGAATGATAGTGAGAAGTGATCCTTTCGTATGGTTGTATTCAACTTTCTATAACAATGCAAATTCTCCAGCCAGTAACAGTTCTCAATGGGATCAGTTCATTATTGTCATTTCTCACCACAGTCATTCCACCTTTCTTTGGAACTACTTGCACAGGACTGACCCATGAACTATCAGAGATGGGATAGATGACACCAGCATCAAGCCATTTGAGCACTTCTTTGCAAACCACTTCTTTCATTGTTAGATTTAGTCTTCTTTGGGCTTCCACTGATGGCTTACTATTGTCCTCCATTAATATACGATGCATACATAAAGCTAGATTGATTCCTTTCAAATATGATATAGATCATCTAATAGTTGATTTGTACTTTTTGAGAACTCACAGTAACTTCTCTTCTTCATCTCCAGAGAGGTTGGAAGATGTGATCATTGATAATGAAGAAGATTCTCTAAGGAAGACAAACTGCAAATGGTCTAGCAATTGTTTGAACTCAAGAGATGGTGGCTTCTCAATTGAAGGAGCAGATGGAGGAAGACCTTGTCCCAAAGCTTCAAAATATTTCCTATTATTTGAACCAAAAGAGTCTAAACACTATTCCATTTCTGCAATATCTGCCTCTTCAAGATCAGATGAAGAAGGATGAGTTAAGTTGGTTTCCAAAGGGTCTTTTGAACTTCCAAGTGCTGAGATACTAAGGTATCCAATGAGTCTATCCGGACGCAGTTATCACTTGCTACTGGATATTTGATTGCTTTAGACATTGTAAATATCACTTCCTCATCTTGAACACAAAGCTTTAATTCACCTTTTTGGACATCAATCAAAGCTCTTCCGGTGGCCCAGAATGGTCTCCCCAAAATGATAGGAACATTCTTGTCTTCTTCCATGTTAAGCACCACAAAGTCTGCTGGGAATATAAACTTGTCAATCTTGACAAGGACGTCTTCAATGATGCCTCATAGGTGCTTGATAGATCTGTCCACCAACTGAAGAGAAATAGTTGTAGGTCTTGCTCCGCCTAGCCCTAATTTTTTATAAATTCATAGAGGCATAAGGTTAATGCTAGCTCCCAAGTCACACAATGCCCTTTCAAAAACAAAATTCCCAATGACATAGGGAATGTTGAAGCTCCCTAGATCTCTGAGTTTTGGAGGCAGTTTCCTTTGAATGATTGCACTATATTCTTTTGTGAGAGCAACTGTCTCATACTCTTCTAACTTCCTCTTATTTGAAATGATGTCTTTCATGAACTTTACATAACTCAGCATTTGTGCTAGTGCATTTGCAAATGGTATATTGATGTGAAGCTTTCTGAAGACATCCATGAACTTAACAAACTACTTATCCAGTTTACTTTTCTTTAATTGTTGAGGAAATGGTATTGAGGAGGATGGTTGCTGAGGAGGCAATGGTTGTGGTTTAGGAAGGACTTCCACTTGGTCTTGATCCTCTGACTTGCTCTTCTCATTGCTCACTGTGAGTTCCAATTCTTTCCCACTTTGTAATGTAATTGCTTGACATTGCTCTCGTGAATTGACTTCAGTGTTACTAGGCAGATTTCCTTGCTAACAATTGCTGACCAGATTGGCTATCTGAGCCACTTGAGTTTCAAGATTACGAATCTGTGTGAATTGATTCTGCAAACTGACTCTTGTATCTTCCATGGACTTGTTTTTATTATTGGCCAACTAAGCTACTACAGTCTCCAAATCTACTTTCTTTTCTTGCTTTTGTTGCTGAACTCCCTACTATTGAAATCCTTGCTGAGGAAATCCTTGCTGTGTCTGTCCCATATTCTGTTGATTTCTCCAGGCGAAGTTTGGATGGTTTCTCTACCCTGGGTTATATGCATTAGAATATGGGTTGTTTTGTTGCCTGTTGAAATTGCCAACAAGGTGTGTTTGTTCTGGTTCAGACTGTGCAAAAGGATTGCCTGTTTGGCATTCTTCATTGGGATGATTGCCTTGACATAAGTCACAGCATATTGATGAAGACTAAATGGCATTAACTCTCATTTGGTTTTTCTAGAATTATTTTGTAAGTATTGCAACTTAAGCAGTTAGAGCAAAAACAGGATCAATCTCATAAACACCTGCTGGCTTCTTTGACATAGCTCTCCCAGTTAGCCATTGAAAATTATGTGTGGCTATTTCTTCCAGCAAATCATATGCATTGTCATCTGATTTCTTCATAAGTGTTCCTCTGGCTGATGAATCTATCATGGTTCTGGTGGTGTCAAGCATTCCATTATAGAATTTTTGGACTTATAACTACTTAGGCATCCCATGATGTGGACATTTCCACACTAGATTCTTGTATCTTTCCCAAGCTTCATAGAGAGTTTCACCATCATAGTGATTGAAATTGTTGATTTCCACCTACATTCTTGCTTTTTTCATTGGGGGAAAGAATTCGGCAAGAAATTTTGAGCCAAATCATCCCAACTAGTGACAGAATTTATAGGTAAAGAATTCAGCCAAGTTTTTACCTTATCCTTCAATGAAAAAGGAAATAATCGAAGCTGAATAGCATCATCAAATACTCCATTGTATTTAACCGTGTCACAGACTTCCAAAAAATCAACAATATGAGCATTCGGATCTTCGGTGGGTAGCCCATGGAATTGAACTCCTTGAAGCATTTGTAAAGTCAATAACTTTATTTCAAAATTGTTGGCAGCATTGGTTGGCCTCCTGATTACAGGTTGAATGTTAGTTGCTGATGGTAATTGATAATCTCACATTGGCATGTAAGGAAGATTCTGAGGAACCTAGTTCACTTCTTCTGGATCAGTCATATTGTTATGCAATTGATTAACAGCCTCTATTTTCTCTCTTCTAATTCTTTGAAGAGGGTGTTCTATCTCAGAGTCAAAAGAGAGTAGATTAGTGCTTTCAAATCTTCACATATACTTATGGAGGTCCCTTAGAAGAAAACAAGAATTCCAATGAGTAACCAAAGAATGGAAAAATTCAAAGCAAAACTAAAGTTATGTATTTTGATATTGACACAATGTTAATCCCCGGCAATAGCGCCAAAAACTTGTTACTAATTTTCCTTATATGCAAGTGCTATGTGTCGCAAACAAGTAATAAAGAGTGAGTGAGATGTTATTCCCAAAAAGATTAAGTTCACCAAATATCAAATTACTCTAACTTTTGGTTTTGTTTGAAGGAATGAATTCTGATGAGTGAATGGAAGGATGTAAATAGAAAAGATCTAAATTAATGGCTTTTGCAATGATGTGGATTCTAGAGACAACAACAATGATAGTGATTTAAAACATCTAGGGGTGTACAATTTCACCGAATTAATCATATTCAGTTCCATTAGTTTTAGCACTCAATGTTTGTTCTTATGTTGACAACGAGTTTCTCTTGGTTAATTGATATTCTTTCTCAAGTCATAGCAACCTATCTCAATTGGCTAATTTCCTACATCTTTATGAAAATCCCAATGAATTAAGATGCATTAAGATCAAGAACTCATAACATTGCATAAGCTTCATGGATATCTCTATCATCATGACAATCATATGGTGCTTAATCATGGTCTAATTCAATTATCACTTCTCAGTCTCAAATTGAATCACAAATCATGTAAAAAGGGCTAGCATTCTTTCAAAAAGATTAAAATTGGATTAAATACTCAACATAAATAATGAACAACCAAAGAAATGCATTAAACATATAAAAACCAAATACTCATTATCCGGCTACATCGTTTCCCTAGATTAATGTATTTAGCTCATGATATAATCAATAAAAACCATATACATTATCTTAAACATGATCAAACAATGAAAATGAATGATAAAGAATAAGAAAAGATCAATAGAAACTCTTCTCCAAGAAATGCTCTGCTTCTTCTTGCTCCTTGGATAGCTTTTCTTCAATGCAAGAGAGATCTCCTCCCTAAATCACATGTAGTTGCCTCTCTTCACTCTTTTTCATTGCTAAATCTTGCCAAAAATGTCCCCCCTTTGCCTCTAGGGTGACCCTCTCTTGTTTTTTATAGTTTCCCAATTAAAAACTCAATTTTCGCAACATTTTCAACATTTTCCAGAAATTTTGGATCTTGCCTCCCAAACCAATGTTGCGACTTTAAAAATTGTCATGTAGTCTTATGTCGCAACATAGCCTGTCTATGTCGCGACATTGAGTCTGTTGCCACTTTAATGTCAAGACATAGCTTGTCTATATCGCGACATACTTATTCTTCATTCTCAGTGCATGTTCTTCTTGTCTAGTGTCGCAATACACTTTGTCTATGTCGCGACATTGAGTTTGCTTTTGCCTTTTTGCCTTGATTCTCTCATTTTTCTTTATTCCTTTGCTCTTCTTTGCCTACAAACACATAACAGTCATAAATTTATCAAATTAATAGAAAACAACTCATAATATACTAAAACAAAGAATGAAAAGTGTGACATATAAGTGAATAATATTCACTTATCAATATACAATCCAATAAAATACATATTTATCTAAATAAACATCTAAGACTTATGCTACAGCACATTATATATGGTGAAATCAATCAAATAGCTAGGTAAGGCTCACATAATCATATCAGTTTAAGGAATCCAATGATTCCATCACAATTTAATTAAATAAACAAATTTGAAAAAGTCAATCTTCAAAATAACTATCACAAAGCTCAATAGTTTCATCATTTCAATTTCAAATACACTATAAGACTTATATTCAAACATCCAATTACAGTTCATATAGTCAACACCATGCTTCCACCACCCTATCATCAGTATAATTACTCATTTCAATCCCACTTATCACAATATTGCCACTTTCATTTCATCCCAATAGTAGTCATATAATATCATTTCAATTCATAAATCATTTACATCAATTATGCATAATTAATTACTTCACAATTAGCATTTACATGCCCTTCGTTTCCTTACTCATGCTTGCAATTTTAGCACGTACTCAATGTTCTTATAAGTTCCTATGGCATGTCATTTTCTATTCCATTCCAATACCCTATGGCCATCATGATTATGGATTTTAGTAGTTTCACACAAATAACTAGGACTTATCACAGAGATAAACCTTAGGCTTATGATGAGAATGCAAAATGTCATATTTTATTCTCCTAATACTTCATCTTTTGCACCTATTTGATTCCTAAATAT
>JAYJMB010031804.1:0-35873 GCA_036873735.1 Pouteria campechiana
CCCCCCCCCCCCCAAACTTGAAAAACAGTGTCCTAAATGTGGGATAAACATATGAAGAGCAAAAAGAAAACTTCCCTGAAAGAATTTAGTCAACCATGTCAAATTCTTCAGTGTCATCATCATCGGTATTTGCATCAGTGTCCATGTCACTAGTGTCAGCAAAGTCCTCCTGGTCAGCAGGGGCTTCCTCTTCCTCATAAGGATCGGCTGCTTGGGCATGGTCAGCTCCATAGGTAGCCGCAAGTGGAAATACAGGAGGTTGGGGAAGCGGAACTGGAGTGGGGAGCATTGCAGCCAAAGCAACATGGCACTGCATCAAGTAATCAGCAAGTTGTGCTTGTTGGGCAAAATATTGAGACATTTGCCCCTTGATTTCTCACAAGTCAAACAACTCCGTAGATGCAGTGGCAGGTGGTCTGGTGGTTGGACGAGAAGAACTTGCTCTAGGAGTAGATGTGCAAGGGCCTGGAGCACCATGGCCACAGGGAGGGACCTCTTCATCAGTAGGGCCATGATGATGGAGAATCTGGCCGATCATTTCATTTGTAATAACAAGCTTGGGATGCATAATTTCTTCAAATGAGCTAGATGGAATGCCTACTTGTAGACACAAGTCATATATCAAGGACGGATGACCAAAGCCGCCCTTTGTTGTCGTCAATTGGGACACACTGAGTATAGATGCTTCAATTATTTTCCCAATGTCAATTGATAACCCCTTCTGAATAGCATAATTCAGCATAGCCCAGTCTCTTGAAACATCCAAAACATGATAAGTTGGCATTAACTTCGCTGAAATAAAGTAATGCCACACTTTACCTTCAAGGGTCAAGCACTTGTTTGGGAAACTACAAAGTCCAGTTCTTGAGATGGTCCATACCATGCCTGGCTTTGCTATTCTCCAAATGACCTCATCGAAATCCACATGATCCTCCATCATTGAGAAGTCATCATCTTCAATGTCAGGGAGCTGATTTCTATTATTGATTGTGGTTCTACCGAATAGAACTCACTTCCCTCTCACTAAGTTTTTGTAATCTTTGTGCTCGAGCACATTGGCATAAAAGTCTCGTACAACTAGAACAAGTGCGACGCCAGGTTGTTTGGCAAATTCCTCCCACTATCGCTTTCTAAGCATAGTAAGAATGTGATGCCATGGCTCATGGAAACCCCTCTCTTGGACACACGTCCTGAATACAAGTGAAGTTTGTGGCGTGTTTTGGCTTCCTTACTAACAAAAGTTGGCTTGATTACAGGCTCAGCATCCATATCCTTTCTCTATTAGAGGGACCTGCTGCTACTATCTTCTTTCCTTTATGAGGCATAATGAGATGCAAAGCAACAATCCCAACTAAATCCAACTATGAGCAAACACAATGCAATCAACCCAACAATAGCAACCTTGAACCAACATAGTGCAATCAACCCCCAAACTTAAGCCACCTTGAACAATTTAGCTTGAGAATGCAATAGCGGCCCCTTGAAGCAATGCAACAAACTCTTCACAAGCATAAAGTAGAACTCACAACTTTCATAAAATGTTCTTAAACTTAGACAAGCTCTCTTACCAAAAAAAATGGCCATGGAAATCAATAATGCATACACACATCACCATCAAAAGTAAGCCAAATCACTTAGAAGAGGCCTCTTGCATCCACATTCACCATTCAATCATTCCAACAAACAATTTTGGTGCAACCAAAAACCCTTCAAATCTTCACCAAAAATCCCCTTGAAAATCAATGCTTTCCACCCCAAGTCATGCACTGTGCAAGAATAGAATGGAAGAAGCCTTCAAAAATGCAAAGGCTTACCAGATTTCATGAAGCTTGCATCCCCATTCTTAAGCCCATTCGAAGAAGAAGTTGGAGGAGTGATGGCATGTGAAGAAAGTCAAGTGGAGTGCTTAGATGGGGAAGGTATGAAGATTTGACGAAAGCTTTGGGAGGAAAAATCGGAATGGAGAAGGTTTGGAAGGGGAGAAACCCCTTTCCTTTTTCCTAGGGTTGGAGAGGAGAAGGGATGAGAGTTTGGGGTTTTGAAATAGGAATGGAGCGAATGATTGGAGTATGCTATTTTGAAATGTCCAAAGTCTTGCACGTGAGGAAATGGAGGGGCTTGCCATGGTAGAGTGTGAGCTTGCCTCGATAAGCTGCTACTAACTGGTGGCCTTTGCAATGGAGTGATGGGCTTGCCGCGGCAAGCTCTCGCTGAACTCAATGGACCTTTCATCATGTGGATAGATTGTTGCAGTAGAGAAAATTGCTTCCCTAGGCAAGCTTTTGCTGGTGAGTGTTTCTTGCATCTTGTGAAACACTTGCCACGGTCATAAAATAGCTTGCCTCGGCAAGCACTTGCTATCTATTTTGAACTTGCACACCATGAACATCTTGTCGTGGCAGTGATAGAGCTCGGGCAAGCTCTTGCTGACAAGAAGCATTTTCACGTGTGGTTACACCTTGTCACAGCAATGAATTATCTTGCCGTGGCAAGATATCTTTGACTTCCTTTTTGCAAAATTACATCTTTCTACATTGTTGCGACAGTGGATTTTCTTACCACGGCAATCTCCCTCTGACTGCAATTTGTCCCCCTTTGTTGTTGGTTGATCATTGTGATGCCTATGTACTTGTGTCTTACCTTCAAATTCAAGTTTTCACATTATTTTAAATGAAACTTACTACTAAGATACGAATTCAATCATCGAACTAAAACTAAGTCTACAAGAATTAAATCTATCTAATATGCAATTAATAACTCGCGTGATGCTATCTCTAAAACTCACGCATATCATTAACTAAGGTATAATTAGAATTTTGAAATGCACTAACTAACTATGGATCAAAATTCAACAAATATGAATAACAGCCATCTAAGGATTAACCTAATGCCATAATAATCAAACAAATGCAAATTAAACAACTAAAATTTCAAAAACTTGGGTTGCCTCCTAAGAAGCGTTGTATTTAATGTCTAGGCAAGACGACTTCTCTTATCGTGATCTTTCAAGATTAAGGACTTCATTTAATGGTGATTGTAAGCCATTTCTGACATATTGTTTCACCCTATGTCCATTGAATTTAAAAATGCTACCGTCTTTTAGATTCTTCAACTCAACAGCTCCGTGTAGAAACACCTGATTGACTAAGAACAGACCAACCCAGTGAGATTGCAATTTTCCTAGAAATAAATGCAAATGTGAATCATAAAGTAAAATTTCCATTCCAGACTCAATGCATCATTTGCAAATGAATTCATCATGATACTTCTTTTTCCGTTCCTTATAAATCTTAGCATTCTCATATGCCTTGTTTCTCAGCTCTTCCAGTTGATTAAGCTACAACTTCCTCTGCTCTCCTACCTTTTGCAAATCAAAATTCAGATTTTCGATTACCCAATATGCTTTGTGCTCTAGCTCAACTGGTAAATGGCAGGCTTTCCCAAAAAGAAGTCTATAAGGACTCATTCCAATTGGGGTTTTGAAGGCTGTTCTATAAGCCCACAATGCATCATTCAACTTCATAGCCCAATCCTTTTTTGCAGTGTTTACCATCCTCTCCAAGATTGCTTTAATTTTACGGTTGCTAACTTCAACTTGCCCAGACATCTTTGGATGATAAAGAGTTGCGACTTGGTGTGTAATGTTATACTTTCTAAGTAGAGCTGCAAAGAGCTTATTGTAGAAGTGAGTTCCCCAATCACTAAAGATGGCCCTTGGAGTGCTAAACCTGAAAAAGATACTGTCTTTCAAAAATATTAGCACCACATTAGCATCATTTATCCTAATGACCATCGCTTCAATCTACTTAGAAACGTACTCCATGGCGAGCAAAATGTACATGTTATCATTTGATGGGGTAAATGGTCTCATGAAATCAATACCCCATACATCAAATAATTCAACTACAAGATTCCCTATAAGCGGCATCTCATCTCGCTTTCTGATGTTCCCAGTTTGCTGACACTTGTCCCACATAGCATAGAAGGCATGAGCATCCTTAAAGATAGTTAGCTAACAGAAACCCGACTGAAAAATCTTTAAAGCAGTTTTCTTCCCTCCAAAATGCCCTCCGCTAAATGTATGGCAATGTCTCAGTATGCTTTGCTGCTCCTCTTCTAACATACATCATCTAATAATTTGGTCTGGACATAGCTTGAAAAGGACTGGATCTTCCTAAAAATAATGCTTTGCCATAGATAGTAACTTCTTCTGTCCCCACGAATTCAATATAGGATTAAACACTCCTTTGACTAAATAATTTAAATATCAGCATACCAAGGTTCACTTTCCTCTACAAAGAACAATTGTTCATTAGGAAAGATCTCATTGATGGGAATTCTCTCCTTGCATCTCTCTTGCTCGAAATTGGTTCCTTCCACCAATCTAGACAAGTGATCTGCCACTACATTCTCACAGCCTTTCTTGTCCTTGATTGTCAGGTCAAACTCTTGCTACAATAAAATCCACCTGATCAACTTGGGCTTCGCGTCCTTCTTTGTAAGCAAGTATCTAAAAGCAGCATGGTCAGAATAGATAATTACCTTCAAAACAATTAAGTAAGAATGAAATTTTTCTAAGGCAAACACAATTGTAAGTAATTCTTTTTCAGTGGTGGAATAATTCAATTATGCTTCATTTAGAGTTCTACTTGCATAATGCATCACATGGGGTAATTTGTCTACCCTTTGTCTTAAAACAACACCAACGATGCATCACACATGAGCTCAAATGGCAGGGACCAATCAAACACTGCTAAGATTGGAGATGAAGTCAATTTTGCTTTCAAGGTATTGAAGGCACAAAGGCATTTGTCATCAAAATAGAATTTTAGATCCTTAGCAAAAAGTTACAAAGCGGTCTAGAATTTTTTGAGAAATCCTTTATAAAATGTCTGTAAAACCCTACATGGCCAAGAAAGCTTCTAACTCCCTTAATTGAATTTGGGGAAGGTAGCTTGGCAATCACTTCAAGTTTTGCCTTGTCCACTTCAATACCTTTACTAGAAACAATGTGGCCAAGTACAATTCCCTGTTTGACTAAGAAATAACACTACTCCCAACTCAAAGTCAAATTCATCTCAATGCATCTTTTCAGTACCAATCTCAAGTTATTAAAGCAATCATCAAATGAATCCTCAAAAATAAAAAAAACAATCCATGAATACCTCAATGATCAATCATGTCAAAAAAGATGGATGTCATACACCTTTGAAAGGTGTAGGAGCGTTGCACAAACTGAAAGGCATCCTACAATAGGCAAACGTTCCAAACGGGCAGGTGAAGGTAGTCATTTCTTGATCTTCTTGAGCTATAGGAACTTGATTGTAACCTGAAAAACCATCCAAAAAACAATAATAAGCATGACCTGCCAATCTTTCAAGTATTTGATCAGGGAAGGGTAGAGTAAAGTGGTCCTTTCTTGTGGCTGCATTCAGTTTTCTGTAATCAATTGACATTCGCCACCTTGTAGTCATTCTCATAGGAACCAATTCATCATTATCATTCTTAATAATAGAGAGACCAGATTTCTTGTGCACAACATGTACCAGACTTACCCATTTGCTATCAGAGATTGAGTAGATAATACCTACATCCAATAGCTTGATAACCTTAGCTCTAATAGCCTCCTTCATGTGTGGGTTCAATCTCCTTTGTGCATCTCTGAAAGGCTTAGCATCCTCCTCCAAATGTATTTTATGCATGCACATAGTGGGGATAATTTCATTGATATCTGCTAATGTCCAACCTATAGCTCCTTTTTGCTCTCTCAACATAGTCAATAACCTACATTCCTCATCCATAGATAAGTCAGAAGCAATTATAATTGGCAAAGTATTATTTTTACCAAGAAACACATATTTCAAACTTTCATGTAATTGCTTCAAATAAAATGGTGGTGGTGTGGGAATTGCATGTTCTACTTTTGGGTTGGCTTATTTAAGATCTTCTTGGGAGATCTCCTCAACTTCCACTTGCTCTGCATTGTCAAGTGTTTCCTTCAATTTCATCGCCTCTTCATCTTCTTCCACTTCCTCCACACTCAGCACTAATTCCAACTTGTCATTTGTTTCCTATTGCACAAAAGTAGAGAAAATAAGTGAGTACAATTCGTCTACTTGAAAACAACCACTGGGACCAGAAGGCAACGAAAGAGAACTATAAACTGAAAATTCAACTATTTCATCTAAGACAGACATTTTTAACTTCCCATTCTGTACATCAATGATTGTCTTAGTTGTAGCCATGAATAGTTATCCTAGAAGAATGAGTACTTCTCTCTCTAAAATCAATTGCCTTTCCATGTCAAGAATTACAAAATTAGCTGGAATAATCAGTTTATCAATTTGCACAAGAATATCCTCTATAATGCCTCTAGGATATTTCACTAATCAGTCTGTAAGTTAAAGAGACATTGCAGTGGGTTTCAATTCTCCCAAACCAAGTTGTACATAAATAGAACAAGGCATCAAATTTATGCTTGCTCCAAGATCTAGCATTGCTTTTACCTTATTTATTCCTACTATAGTAATGGAGATATTGAAACTACCTAGATCCTTTAGTTTTGGGGGTAGATTTATTTGCAACACTGCACTCGCTGCTTCTGATACAATTATCTTCTAATGAGGCATGTACTTACGCTTTCTTGCACTTAGATCCTTTAAAAATTTAGCGTAAGCGAGCATATTTTTTATCATATCAAGCAAAGGTAAGTTCACTTTCACTTTAGAAAGAATATCATAAATGTCAAAAAATGACTTATCTAACTTACTCTGCTTCAACCTTCTTGGAAATGGGACTAGAGGATCATAAGGTGGGGTGCTTTGTAGTTGACTGGAGGGTCAACTATTGGAAACATCACTTTCTTTGAGTGCACTTTCTCTTCTGCCTTTGTCTTTCCCTTGTCAATTCCTGTAGTAACAATTGAATTATCAGTTTCCTTGCAAACTTTGTTGGCAATTACCTTACCAATTCTCAGTGTAGTAATTGCCTTTGCTTGCTCGGGCTAGCTGGGCAATTTCCTCGGTGTGTGGCTTTGCATGGTTTCTGCAATCTGTCCTAACTGTGTCTCCATTTTCTTCATGGATGCCTCCATGTTATGAAATTTGGAGTCAATATCCTGGAACTTGGTGGCATTGTTCCAGAACTGAGTTTGAGTTGCTTGAATGAAGCTCTACATGGTTTCTTCATGACTAGGCTTCTTTAGTTGTGGTGGTTGAAAGGATGTTCCAGCTTGGTTCTAATTTTAGTTAATGTTCCAAGAAAAGTTAGGATGATTTCTCTAATTAGGGTTGTATGAATTTGAGTACGGATCATTCCTTGGTCCCTGATTGTAGAAAGTCATTGCATTTGCCTGTTCCACATCACCTGCAAAATGATCATTTGAAGGAAAAACATTAGATGAGTGACCTAAATTCCCACAAACCTCTATTGGGGCAGGTTGTGGTTGTTTCATGTTCACCATCATCGAATACATCGCCTTCATTTGCTTTGCCATTTCCACCATCTACATTGATAGATTTGTGTTAGAGTTCACTTCATAAATTCCTCTAGACCTACCTCTCATACTCTTTTGCTGAGAATTAGCTCCAAGCATTTCATACAACTCATATGTCTGTTCTGGAGTCTTCTCTCCCATTGCTCCCCTTGTAGCATTGTCAACCATGGCTTGGCATGGTTGTGTCAAACCATCATAGAAAAATTGGTTAAGCAATTCAAGAGGATATCTATGATGGGGACATTGAATTAATAATGCTTTAAACCTCTCCCATGATTCATGGAATGCTTCACCATCCATTTGATAGAAGGTAGCAATCTTATGCCTTAATTCAGCAGTTTTTGCTTGAGAATAAAACTTGCCAATGAATTTATTGTATATAGCTTCCCATGTGGTTAATGAACCTGGAGTTAGTGTCATAAATCATGTTTTTGCTACGTCCTTCAATGCGTATGGGAAGCATCTCATGCGTAATTGATCCTCAGTGATATCTTGCAATGGACATGTTTGTGTTGTTGCATAGAAATCATGCATAAATGTCAATGGGTCCTCCGCAGCAATTCCATGAAATGACGAAGGCATGTTAAAATGAATGTGTTTTAGTTCATAGTTCTAGCTTTATCATTCAACACAATGCATGATGGAGAGATTCCTATGGTGGGACATGCAAACTGTTTCATCAGTTGTTGAGCTTGTTGAGCCACTCGATTCTCCCTGTAGTCTACCATGTGGACTACTTCATTTTTGCTGGAACTCTTTGTTTCAATCTCAACTTTGTCACTTTGGTCTTGCCGGTCTTGCAATGGAAATAGAGCTGGATTCAATGATCTTCTTCCATTCATTCACAACTCTACATAAGAAAGAAAGTAAGAATCAAAAACTTGAGATACAATTAATTACAAAAATACAAAGACTAATTGTAACTAACTTAATTTAATTAATTTGGTACCTTTCCCTGGCAATGGCACCAAAAACTTGATGATTCAACTTATAAATCCTCGCAAGTGCATGAACATATAGCAGTACAGTGTGCAATGCAAGGGTCAATCCCACAAGGAATGTTCAAACTAATTCAATTAGCTTAGTTATTAACTTATCTTTATCTTAAAGGAATGTGATTTAAGCTAAGCAAGTATAAATGATAACTTGAATAAAATTGAAGAAATGAAATAGCCATGGATAATGCAGGTGAAATCAATAGAGTGTAAGGGCCTAGGGATCCAATTTCATCACTCAATGATACACTTTGCTATTGGGACATTGGATTTAACGCATAACTTGGATTCATTCTATCTACTGTAAGATTATTACCGTTAGGTGTGTGGGTTTAAATTAAGTATTTCCACTCGTTCCAATTACCTATCGTATGTAGTGTAACTAAGGTGAAAACCCATTAAGCTTAAGAACACATGAATCAAATAAGGTGGTTTAGCATAAAGTGTGTACCAAACCACCTATCCTTTTCATTCAAATGTACTCATGGCTTTGCATATGGTGTGTGCCTTAACCATGACAGATAATCAATGTGATTTGCAATATTGGTGATCAAGCAATATATCAAACCAAATGAAAGCAAATAACTAAATGAATGAAAACAACTGATATGCATTAAAGAGCCAACATTCTCAAATAACAAATGTATCGAGGGCTACATCTTCACCCTAGAAAGAAAGACTAATGCTTAATGAAAAAGAAAATAACTCCCTTTTCAAAACTCAATACAATGCTTTTCATCTTCTTCCTTTTACAATGAGATTCCACCTTCAATCTTGTGTAGTAGCCTCTCCAAGAAGTTTCTCTGCCTCCTAACCTCGCCAAAAGCTGCCTAAAATATGTCTTCCCTTCACTTTTATACCCCCCTTCATTAGGGTTTAGAATTTGCACAAATCGACAAAAATCCAGAATTTTTGGATTACTGTCTCCAGGTGCTTGCCACGTTTGTCGCGACAAGATGTTACTACTCAAAGATATACTTCATGCATACGGGGACCTTGTCACGGCAGAAGAAGAGCTTGTCGCAGTAGAAGGAGAAGCTTGCTACTGTAGATAATTGCCTTACTGTGGCAAAAGAAGAGCTTGCCGCAGCAAAAGGAGAAGCTTGCCACGGTAGACGACTGCCTTGCTGTAGCAAGATGTTGCTGCCCAAAAATACTTCATACATACAGGAACCTTGCCACAATAGAAGAAGATCTTGCCATATTAGAAGGAGAAGCTTGCCACGAAAGAAGACTGTCTTGCTTCGGTAAGGTGTTGCCGACTACTTCATGATGTTTTCAGAATGTGCTTTGCCACTGTAGAAGAAAAGCTTGCTGCAACAAGGTGTTGCTGACCAAGAAATATGCTCCTTTTTCTGATCTTTTGCAAGATTACTTTCTTACCACTTTTGGTCGTCATATTTCTTTAGTTTTTGACTTCTTTTTACCTCTTTAATTCACATAGAGAAATTAATATTTTCATATTAAATTTATCTAAAACTATGAAGGATTCACAAATAATTAAGTTTGAACATGCATAAAATAAGTAAATGAAATTCGCTTATCAACAACCTTTATGCCTAACATTTCCTACTTTAGATTTTACTATTTCAAACTAAAATCTGGACTAATACATCTCTTCCATACTTTTCATGGTCTTGCAAGTGAGGATCCTTACAAGTATCTAAAGGAATTTCATGTGGTTTATCCGAGTATGAAACCAACAGGGTTGACTAAAGAGTAGATAAAATTGAGAGCTTTTCCATTCTCTTTGAAAGATCTGGCTAAGGATTGGCTTTATTATCTACCCTCTAGGAGCATCATAACATGGAATGAGATGAAAAGGTCAGTTTTGGAGAAATATTTTCCAGCTTCAAGGGCGGCCAACATTAGGAAGGAAATTTGTGGTGTGAGACAACATAGTGGAGAATCCCTGTACGAATATTGGGAGCATTTCAAGAAATGATGTGCATGTTGTCCCCATCATTAGATTAGTGAGCAGTTACTCAACTAGTATTTCTATGAGGGACTTCTACACACCAAAAGAAGCATGATTGATGACGCTAGTGGAGGGGCTTTAGTGGATAAAACTCCTGAAGCTGCAAGGAATTTGATTGCAAACATGGCAACCAACTCATAACAATTTGGCAATAGGCTAGACTCTTCATTAAAGTCTATTAATGAGGTAAGTGTTACCTCCCTTGAACAACAAATTATAGTTCTAGCTTCTCTTGTTTGTCAATTGGCTATAGGGAATATGCAGACAATGAAAGCATATGGAATTTATTCAATAGTAGGACATCCAACTGATGCATGCCCAACTCTTCAAGAAGAACCTATTGAGCAGGTGAACGTGATGGGTGGTTTTTCTGGACACCTACAAAGGAAGTATAATCCTTATTCTAACCCATACAACCCAAGATGGAGAGATCACCGCAATTTCAGCTATGGGAATCCACAAGCAAATCAGCCTATAATTCAAAATCGCTTGAATTTCTAGCAGTGCAAGCAGCCATACCCACCTAGACAACCACAGGGATAAATTTCTAACTCTGGCATGTCCTTAGAAGATATCATTAAGTCCCTTACAACTAATGCTTTGCAATTTCAATAGGAGACAAAAGCTAGCATTCAGAATTTGGAGAATCAGGTAAGTCAGATAGCTATCATAATCAATTGGCTAGAAACATAACATTTAGAAAAATTGCCTTCTTAAATGGTAGTGAACCCACGAGAAAATATGAGTACAATTGCTTTGAGGAGTGGTAAAGAGATTGACATCCCAGCAAAAGCAACTCCTACATTAACAGAGCAAGAAAAAGGGAAAGGTGTTGTTGCAGACAAGGACCTTCCTAAGGACAATGAAGTAACTCAATGTAAGTTTCTACCTCTTTCTGAATACAAACTAGTATCACATTTTCCTTAAGCTTTAGCAAAATCTCAAAAAATTGAGTGATATTAAGATCTATTGAGACTTTTTATAAATGTAAGGTAAATATTCTACTTTTTGATGCCATTAAACAAGTACCCTGTTATGCTAAGTTCTTGAAAGAAGTATGTACAACAAAGAGAAAATAGAAACTTCAGAGGTACAAGAAGGTGAGAGTAGGAGAGAATGTTTCTGCAATCATTCAAAGAAAACTCCCTGCAAAATGCAAAAATCCAGATATGTTTACTATCCCTTGCATAATAGCTAATACTAGACTTGAAAAGGCCATGTTAGATTTAGGAGCTTCCATTAATGTTATGCCATATTCTTTGTATGCCTCTTTGAAACTTGGACCTTTGAATAAGACTAATGTTGTGATTCAATTGGCTGATAGATCTAATGCCTATCCGAAAGGTATAGTTGAGGATGTTATTGTGCAAGTCAATGAATTGGTTTTTCCTGCTAATTTCTATGTGCTAGATATAGAGAATTGTAATCACACTACTCCTATTCTATTAGGAAGACCCTTCCTAAAGACATCCAAGACTAAGATAGATGTTCACAATGGCACACTTACCATAGAATTTGAAGGTGAAATTGTTAAGTTTAACATTTATGATTCCATGAAATATCCTAATGGTGATTATCCTGCCATTGATGTGACTGATTCTTGTCTACAGGAAGTTTTTGAACTTGATGAAAAAGATGAATTGGAAATTTCCATTCGTAAACATCTTAAGGAAGAGAATGAGGTGTTACCTTTGAGTACTGATTTGCAGGAAACTGTTGTAGCATTGGATGATTTTTCGAAGTTACCAAAATCAGGTAATGATCCTTACACTGAGTTACCAGTTTCTAACAAGAGCCTTTTACCATCTATTTTGTAGGCATCTATTCTAGATTTAAAGCATCTTCCCAGCCACCTCAAGTATGTGTTCCTTGAAGATGGAGAAACCTTGCCTGTGATCATCTCTAATAAACTTAGTGCATTATAAGGAGAAAGGCTTATGCAAGTTCTGAAGAAGCATAAGAGAGCTATCGATTGAATAATGAAAGATATTAAAGGAATTGACCCATCTACATGCATGCTTCATTATTTCAAGTTTGCAATTACTCCAAATGGAAGAAAGATGCAGTGTGTCGAGCCAACGACTATAAACAAAAGCGCTATTTGGGAGGCAACCCAAGGTGAGCTTGTATTTCTTCTTTTTCTTATTTTCTTCTTATTTTTGCATTTATATTATGGTTATTCTTGCATCTTCTTTGCCTTTGACCTTACATTGGGGATAATGTAAGTTTTAAGTGTGGGGGAGGGGATTTAGGTTTAGGTTTAGGTTGTGTTTTGTATTTTTATTTTTATCTTTTCTTTTATTTTTGAAAAAAAATAAAATTTTGAGAGAGAGTCAGTTTTACCCTTTCTTTTGATGGTTTCTGATGATTTGAGGTTGAGGATGTCATGAGTAAGATTCAACTAAGCTTGAAAAATTCATAATATGATTCAATAAGTAATCTTCCAATTTACAATTGCTCGATTTAGTTATTTTCCTTGAGAATGGTGATGACTAAATTTCATAGACAAAAGCTGCTGAGATTTTGAGCCTTTAGACTGACACATCCACATCATTCTTTTTTTTTCTTCAAGAGAGATATTCTTCCATGGATTTTTTTCTTTAGAACTTGCCTTAATTCTCTTTGAGATCACATTAATACATGCATGCATGAACATGATTAAGGCCCTTCTTTGTTATGAACTACATGAGCCAAATAGCCTACTTGTGATTAATTTTTTCTCTTATTGAGCCCCTTTGAGCTTTATAGATTTTTATTGTGAACCAATGTTATAAGATTGAAACCCAAAAAAATAATATCGTTACCCAAGCCATAGAGCTAGTGGAGCATTGGTCATCATTTGCTATGTATGGGTGTATAAGAAATAAAGTGTAGGGGCGTCAAAATTTGTGGAATGACTATGACTGGTGAAATAGAATAGATTGTTGTTCTTAAAATAAAAAAGAAAAAAGAAAAATGTGTTAAAGTGAAAGAAAAAGAGAAAATAAAAAGAAAATATCAAAATTAAAAGGGAAGGGGTTTGTTTATACATCATATATCCAAAGGTGAAAGATGCTGAATAAAACAAGCGATTGTACATGTCTTATATATTTAAGCTTGAGTATTATACTACTAGTTTCAATGGCTTTTGAGCTAAATCTCCAAATATTTCCCACCATTATCCTAAACCCCATTACAACCCATGAAAAGTCCTTATAATTCATGATATGCATGTGATCCTAATGATGGAGAATGAGAAAATATGCAAACATATGGTAGATCATTTTCATCAGAATGAATTCGAGTAGAACATATACCCTTTAAACACATGAGAGTAGAGTGTTTATTTCCGTCAGGGTTCTACTTATTTAGTTTAATCCATATTCAAGAGAGAATGCTTACTGGATGATTATAGGTTGTGTAAGAATGATTTTTTCATGATATATTATGTTTTGAAGAGGTTTGGTTATTCTTTGTTTGTGATAATTGCAACTTTGATAATCTTTTGAGGGAGAGTGAATTTGAGTCTTGCACGAGGATGAACAAAAGTAAGTGTGGGAAAATTTGATGAGAATGCAAAATATTATATTTTATTTTCTTAATACTTAATCTTTTATACTTATTTGACTCTTATATGCTCTCATTATTCTTATATTTTGATTTAGGAGACAATTAGAGTGGTTAAGTGCACAAAGAAGTCAATTGAAGGATTTTGAACAATTTTAGTATCACTCTATATTTTGGTCATAACTCTCTCATCTGACCTTCGATTGAAATGATTAAAGATGTTTTGAAAACACAATAGAAGTTTCTACAACTTTCATGTTTGAAGTTTTTAGAGATAAGGACTATATCAAGGGAAAAAATAGGAAGAATGCCAAAGTCAGGATAAAGTGCAGAGAAGCAACAAGGAGCAGAGCACCAGAGCCAGCAGACCGGTGCCACCGGCACCAACCCACTTCACATAACCACCGCACCGAGTAGCAAGGTGATGCCGGCAGTTCCCAACTCCATTCCGCACTTTTTGAATTTTGTGGATTTTGCATATTTTGCGTATTTTTGACTCTCTATAAATAGTAGTTTCCTAGGGCTTTTTGAGGATTCTTTTGCTAGGGTTTAGAGAGGACTTCTTGGCAGTTTTCAATAGAGAATCTTCTTCTTCTCTCTTTTATTTTATTTTTTTTTGTAATTTCATGGCCCTGCGTGGCTAAACATTTATTCTTAGTTGAAGGAGACAGAAGCCTCAAAATCAATATACTGTGAGATCTAATTTGATTTAATTATTCAATTTATACTTTGAGTATTGAATGTTCTTCTTTGTTCATGGTTACGATTGTTATATTTAATTGCTAGGAGGCCTATTAGTTTATTATTCATTGCAATCTATTGCTAAATTAGATATCAAATCCGTAATCCTTTGATCCCTCTAATTTGCGAAGCAACTGGGGTTTAATAATTTGCTGTTGTTGCAGTTATTAAATCTTAGGAAGAATATTTGACTAAATTAAATACAACCACATGTGCTTGTGTTATTTAGCTTCATCAATCTCTACAAATCTTAAGGCTGCTATTAGATTAAATCTCTAGCACATATCGGAGGTTATTTAGTAGTTAGGGTTAATTGGATCACATGTTTCTAATTAACTATGTTGAAGGAGAGATAGAAAAAATAATTTCAATGGCTAATATTCAAAGTATGATTTGATTCATAATTGGATCGATGATCAGTTATGAGATTCTGATGGTGGATGTTGACTTGAACCAAGGTTTTCTTCTCTGATAGATTTCTTTTATAATACTTTGTTCATTACATTCAAAACCCCCCTTTCTTGTTCACATTACACAATAATAGCTAGATACTCCTCATGGGATCGACTCTTACTCATACTACTACAGAAATTTGCAGTTAGAGCAAGGTTCTAAATTTGGTTGCCTATGATAGTACACTAGTGAGCAAGGCAATTCACAGAATTTATGTCCCTTTATCAAAGGAAGAATATCATTGAGGAGTATGATAAGCAATTCAGATCATTAGCTCAGTTCGTACTGTGGTCACAAGTGGATTCTATGGAAGTGGCTAGGAAATTCTAGGAAGGCCTGAGACTGTCTATCAGGCGTGATGTAGCTCCCTTTATGCTAACCAAGTGTGAGGACATTCTGGAAAAAGCTCACATGGTAAAGCGAGAAGAGAAGGAGTATAATAAGATCAAGGACAGGAGACATGGTGCTAGGGAAAATGATCAGAGGCATGGGCAAAAACCAAGAACCAACTAAGGAAATAATGTCTCTACTAGGGGTGTGTCCTATATTTGTAAACAACCAGGACATCAGGCTGCTAAGTGCCCATTGGCTTCAGGGACACAGGAAGGACAGAAGGCCAAAGCAGTATCGAGATAGGCATGGGGAGCTAGACAGATGCTAGCTCAAACACTGGGACAAGGACCTAGAGGGCCAATCACATGTTATCTTTATGGAGAACGGGGTCTCGCCTGTCCCACATTGCAACGTGAAGGTCTAGATCTTCGAGGGCTACAACAACTGATGTGTGGAGGAGCTCAGATGAGAGGCACAAGTAGAGGATAGTTTTTGGCATCGGAATGCCAACAGGGTGAGCAGAGACAATATCAGGCACCATGGCATCAGCATGAAGAGTAGAGGCCTCATATGGCTACAGTCATTTAGGTAACTAATGTGCAAGAAGCTCAAGCTGTAGAAGGAGTGGTGACAGGTGATCCTTTTATCTATGATTATACGGCTCATGTTTTATTTGATCTTGGTGCATCTAGATCTTTTGTATCTATGGTGTTTGTGAGTAAAGCTTGTTTGCTTAAGTTTCTGATGCATGATGTTGTGAAAGTATCTACTCCCCTAAAAACAGTCAGTACAACTACCAAAATTTGTCAATGTATTCCCATAGTAATCGAGAGTAGACAATTCTTGGTTGATTTGATCGTGTTAGATATGGATGGGTTGGACATGATATTGGGTATGGATTAGTTAGCAAAGTATGAGGCTAAGGTGAACTATAAAACCAAATAAGTGACTTTGGGAACCCAAGATGAGGTGAAAATTATCTTTAAGAGTTTACCAAAGGAGGAGATGCCTAAACTTATATCAACAATGAGAGCAATAAGCCTGGTGAGGAAAGGGTGCAAAGCATATTTGGTGTCTGTTGTGGATGCTAATTTGGAGCATAGGCCAGTGAAGGAGATACCTATAGTAAGGGAATTCCCAAATGTGTTTCCAAATGAATTACCAGGGTTACCCCAGAAAGAGAAGTAGAGTTCGGCATTGATCTTCAGCCTAGAGTTGGGCCGATATTAAGAGCTCCATATTATATAGTGCCAGTAGAGATGACGAAGCTGAAAGGGCAACTACAAGATTTGATGGACAAGGGGTTTATTCATCCTAGCATGTTGCCTTGGGGAGCTCCATTACTATTTGTGAAGAAGAAAGATGGAAGTTTTAGGTTGTGCATTGATTATGGGGAACTTAATAAGGTGACCATAAAGAATAGGTATCCCTTACCCCGTATTGATGACTTGTTGGATTAGTTGCAAGGGGCTAGAACAATTTCAAAAATTGATTTGCAATCAAGTTATCACCAGATGAGGATTAAGACTACAGATGTATCTAAGATGGCCTTTCAGATGAGGTATGGACATTATGAATTTTTTGTGATGCCCTTTGGTTTGATGAATGCCCCCTTGCTATTTTTATGGATTTGATGAATAGTGTTCAGGCCATATCTAGATCGATTTGTTGTAGCATTTGTAGATGATATTCCATTCTATTCAAAAAGTAAGGAAGAACATGAGCACCATTTGAGGCTCATATTGCAGAAGCTAAGGGAAGAGAAGTTGTATGCAAAACTAAGGAAATGTAACCTTTTAGATGAATAGTGTGGCATTTCTAGGGCATTTGGTCTCAGGAGATGGAATTTCAGTGGATCCTTACAAGATAGAGGCAATAGTGAACTGATCAAGATCGACTAATGTGATAGAAGTGAGGAGTTTCTTGGGTTTGGCAGGTTATTATAGGAGATTTGTTGAAGAGTTTTCCACAATTGTTGTCCCTTTGACTATATTGACCCAGAAAGGAAGTAACTTCGATTGAATTGATCAATGTGAGGAAGATTTCCAAGAATTAAAGTGGCATTTGGTTGAAGCACCAATTTTGACAGTGCCATTGGGTCAGGGAGGATTTGTTGTGTATAGTGGTGCTTAAAAAAATGGACCGGATGTGTGTTGATGCAAAATGACAATGCGATAGTATACGCTTCTAGACAATTAAGTCCACATAAGCAGAATTACTTGATGCATGATCTAGAGTTGGCAGCAGTGGTGTTTGCATTGAAGATATGGAGAGATTACTTATATGGTGAGAAGTATAATATTTACACAGATCATAAGAGTTTGAAGTATATTTTCACCTAGAAGGAATTGAATATGAGGCAAAGGCAATGGTTAGAATTGTTGAAGGACTATGATTTGGAAATTCATTACCACCCAAGGAAAGCCAGCGTAGTGGCTAATGCATTAAGTAGGATGTTAGGGAGTAGCATGGCCTATATGCTTATTCAGAGGAAACAATTGTTTGAGGAACTAAGAAATTTAGACCTGCATGTGTGTATGGAAGGATTGGTTACACAGGTGTGCCGATTATTGATACAACTAACTTTGGTGGATGAAATCAGGTTAGCCCAAGAATAGGCTACAGATGAGGAACTTCAAAAGATTAAAGAAAGAGCTTAGAATAAAGCGATACCAGATTTTGTGATGGGCGTAGATGGTATATTGAGATATAAGGGTTGGTTGGAAATCCCTAAAGAGGCTGCAGTTGTACAAAAGATATTAAAGGAGACACATTATTCACCATATTCTACACACCCAGGAAATACAAAGATGTATCATGATTTGAAGTCCACTTATTGATGGAATGCAATGAAGAATGATTTGGCCGAATACGTAGCAAAATGTTTGACATGTTAGAAAGTGAAAGCTGAACGCCAGAGGCTGGGAGGTTTGTTGCAGCCTACTGAGATTCTTGAGTGGAAATGGGAGAATATTATAATGGATTTTATTACTGGGTTGCCGAGGACCACAACAGGGTGTGATAGTATTTGGGTGATTGTAGACCAGTTGACAAAGGTGGCTCATTTTATACCTATGAAAACAATATTTACAATCGAGAAATATTCTTGAATTTATCATAAAGAGATAGTGAGATTACATTGTGCTCCTAAGTCTATTATCATAGATCGAGGCTCAATGTATACCTCAAAGTTTTGGAGAGCTCTATATAAGTCCATGGGGAAACAATTGGATTTTAGCACCACATATCACCCCCATACAAATGGACAGATAGAGCGAGTGAACAAACAACTAGAAGATCTGCTAAGAGCATGTATACTTGAGTAGGGTGGATTATGGGCTGAGTATTTGGCATTGGCGGAGTTTGCATAGAATAACAGTTATCATTCAAGCATTAAGATGAAACCATTTGAGGCATTGTATGATAGGAAATGTAGGTCACTATTGCATTGGGATGAAGTGGGTGAGAGTACAGTAGTTGGTCCACAGATGATAGCTGACATAATGGACAAAGTGGCATGGATTCGAGAAAAACTAGAGACAGCTCAATCAGGCCAGAAGAGTTATGCTGATAATCAAAGGCGTGATTAAGAATTCAGGTGGGGGACAAAGTATTCTTAAAAATGCCTCCTATGAAGAGAGAGGTACGATTTGGCATTAAGGGCAAGCTGAGCCCTAGATATATCAGACCATATGAGATACTAGAATGAATTGGCAAGGTAGTACACAGATTGGCATAGCCACTATCTATGAGTGATGTGCATGATGTTTTCCATATGTCTTTCTTGAGGAAGTATGATCCAACCCATCTCATGTGTTGAGACTGAAGGATGTACAGGTTGGGAAGAATCTACAGTATGAAGAAAAGCCAATCAAGTTGTTGGATAGTAAAGAGAAGCAACTCAAGAACAGGGTGATCTGACTTGTGAAAGTCCAATGGAGTAATCATAGTGAAGATGAGGCTACTTGGGAGCTAGAGGAAGTAATGCAGGACAAATATCATTACTTGTGGAATGCAATCTAAAGTTTTGAGGATGAAATTTTTTGTAAGGGGGGTGGAATTTGACATCCTAAGATTTGAGGTAAATTTTATTTTTCTTTACATTATTAAGTTAGCATTTTTTTTTACTTGATGATGATAGCAATTAAATTAATTGATTTATGATGGTATTTTCCTATCATGAGGATTGTGAGGTAAGTGGTCAAATTGATGATTAATTGATGTGGAAAAAATTAATCAAATTATTGCTAAATTATTATATGAAACATGAGAGATATATTGTTGAATTTTAGTGCATTGATTTGGTGCCTAGTGTAGTGTGTGAATAGTGTAGTGCGTGAATAGTGTAAACTCTAATTCACGCTGAACAACCATGAAAAATCAAGCATGGCACACTCCAACTTCTTTCCATGCATGGGATTCTATCATCATAAAGGGGAATAATAGTGCATGATCTTTTCTTATCTTGAATAATTCATGCATTACGTTGGATCCTCATTTGCATGAATAGTGATTATAGTCTAGTTAATAGCGCTGGATTTTCTAGCATATGTGCAGGGGAGGTTTGCATGCGTTAACATGTTGTTCATTATTGGAATCTTAATGGGGAATTGTGGAAGCTCACGCTAAAACTGTAAGTTTCCATGAATTTTTATTGATGAAAAAAATCCAATGTATAATTTCCAATTAGTATGCATCATATTGAACATGCATAATCTAACAAATATTTTAATTTTTTTTCTTTTATAATATTTTTAGAAAGAGAATTTGGGATTTTTTAGAATTTCTAGAGTTTCCATTAAATTCATTATTTTCTATACTAAATAGAAAAAAATAATATACACACATTATGTTAAATCCCATCACCTTTAATTTCAATATTAGAAGTAGAAAGTAAATAAATATTTATTTTTTAAATTTTTAACCCCTTCTATCATAAATTAATCTTTTTAAGGATTAAAAATTTATCAATCCAAATCCCTTATTATTTTAGGTTAAAGCAAATCAAAATAACTTTGATACCAATGTTGAAAATTATCACATAGATAATTAAAGATAAGATACTTACCTTATAATGCAAAAATTTAGGATCTGATCGATTTGCCTTATAAGCCTCTTTCTCATTCTATTGGGTGGCTACCAGAGTCTCCCACCATATACATGCTCCAAATACAAAGGGACTAGAACTGATAGATACGTTAGGAATAACCATAGGAAATATATAGAGAGTAAGCCTTTTGCATATGCAGTCTTACTAAGAATGAGATTTATCCACTTCCTTGTACAACTATGCAATCCAAGACACACTGGATTTATATTATAATGTGGACACACCATCCACAAATAACAGGCTGCACACAATATTTGTTGTCATTTGCAATGCAAATTCTCTCTTGAAATCTAGTGTTTCAAATGAGAGAGTGCTTCAGATATTGCACATTGATAAGATAATATTTTATCATATTTTAATACCTTAATTCATATATTTTGGATCCTCAATTGATGTAATTTCATTGGTTTTGATTATATATTACACTTAATGGAGTTAGTTCTATTTTGGGTTTTAAAACTATTGAAGATGACAAAAGGGGTCGCTTCAATCCAATTGTTAACATAGACGAAGTTTGATTTAGAAAATATGTTCAAAATGAAAGTTATATCCCTTGAAATTATCTTTCCAATGCATTAAGAATCACTACATTGTGATATTATTTGAGAAATTTATGGTTAAAATAGTCAATATTCATCCTGCATATTTTGGACAACGTTTAAATGCTGCAAAATTCAATTTAAATGCCATGGCACTCAGCAGAAAAGGGATAACATTTAAATGCCATGACATTAAATTTAAATGCAGTGAAGCTTGAATGGATTCTTTAAGAGAGCATGGAAAATAGGTATTTAATGCCATGGTATCAAAACCAAATGCTGTGACATTTGAAAGGGCGGAAGAGTCTATTTTTGGAAATTTTGATGTGTTGTGAGTACAATTATTTTAAGCTTCATAAGATGAATTTAATCCTAATTAGTGGGGTTATAAATAGAGGCTTACCATGTTCATTAGGGGACTTTTGCAAGGAGAAAATAGAGAAGAGCTTTAGAGTAAGGGAGATCATTGGAGAAAGCTGTTGCAACCTGAATATTTTATTTTCTTTTTATTTAGTTCATCTATTGTTTCTGAATCAACATTCAAACTTGGATTATGATGATGTTTAATAATTACTTAGTTGGTTTTAATTCAAATATGATGTTCTAAATTTCTTTTATCTAGGGTGAGATGGATCTTAGCAGTGAATCTTGTGTAGATGTTTGATTTTTGAGTTTAATTATCTTCTTTCCCATTATTTCTTGTTTTCTATGCTTAATGTATGTATGTAATTGGCTTCCATGTGCATGAACTGAGATTTCTAGTTCATAATTGAAAAAGATATATTAGGAGTAGACTCTTGAATTGAAGAATATGTGATGCAATGAAGACTAGAGATAGCCATTATACATGTGCAATCCATGTGAGTATAACCTTGCGAGCACATATATTACATATAGATGCATAAGCTTAATGGGTTTATTGATGTGGATCTGCATGGAGGCATAGTTGGTAACTTCAATAAGCACACCTACCATAGCACTTCAGAAAGGGTGGTGGAAACACTAGTGTATCTGATTGACAATGAGATAAGTGATAATTTACTCAATGTAATTCATCAATACAAGTGGATTTACTCGGTGAAGTTGAATCCCTAGATACTTCATTAATTGATTTTTCTTCTTTTTCTCTTATGATTTGTTAGCTCCATTGTTCTATTTAGATTTAGTTTTTATAGCAATTACTACAATTCACTCAATTAAATAATATTAATTTGATATAAGATTAGTACTTAGCATGTAACAACATACTTCCTTGTGGGAATGATATCAACTTACCTCATCTATATTACTTATGATTGTGTATACTTGCACAAGACTCAACACACATGCAACACCACCATACATTTAACAAACACCTAGGGCAACTCATAAGCCTCATTGGCAAGATGTAAACTGTTTAATTTGTTATATTTTAAATTAAATATGTCGATAAAGAAATAGGAAGATAAGAGGTATATATTAGCTATATGCATTAGTTTATAAGTAGAAATTTACTAAAATATATAATTTATATGAAAATGTAGCCCATAGAGTATGCAATTATTTTATTTTCTAAAGTACCAAGATAGATATATGTATATACATCTTACACTCAATCTATGGATTTGATAAAAAATATAATTAATAAAATATTAAAAATAAATTTTATAAATATTGATGGCTAAAATACTATCCATTTGTCTAATTAGTTGTGTGAATTAAGTGTAAGTGAATAAAGATAAAAAGAAACTATTTTGAATAATATAAGTGATTTAATTTATATTATATATGATTCAAGATATAAATATATATTTTATAATTAACTAAATTAGCAAAAATACTCATATTATTCAATTACAATTATGCAGCCCACGTATAATTAATCGATTGATTTACTTGCTACCATAACAATGTTCAAAGATTTTTTTATTTTTTTCATGGGCTATATAACCTTGGATGCATGTAAAGCAATTTCTTTTTCTTATGGCCTAGTCACATACAAATGCATAAAGTGAGATTAAATGATGGAACTAAATAAAGTAAAATTTTCATATGGGTCGTCAACATATATGCTATTTTTCTAAAAAGTATAAAGAATGGAAGGGAGGATGTAACGAGTGCATTTGGTTCTCTTAATGCCAAATTTATTTCGTTTTGTTAGTGCTATTTTCTAGAGGAAGAAGCTTTAAAACATAGTTCTACTCTAACTGGGAGTTTAAGCATTAGAGCGCATAGGTGTTTTTTATGCTCTAGTTTACATATGTAGTGTCAATAAATATGATTTATTTGCAAAAAAGTTTAATATACAAATAAAAGATAATTGATGGTTTAGATTTTACATATATAAATTTCTCTTCTTCTAAATAGATGTAGCTTGGTAAAAAAATTATATATTTAAGTTTTGAAATTTTGTAGCATAACTTTTATGGTGTGTATGGTAATGGGAAAAATGGTGGAAAACTTTTTGGCTTTTCTCACCCCTTTTTATACATGTTTTGATGTGAATTAACATCTTAACTATCTAATAATACTACCTTTCTTCATTATTACCTTTATTTTCAATTATTCTTTTGCATCTTTCCATACAAAAAAGTTACCTATTTTATCTTTATTTACTTGATAATCATTATCTTTTATCATATTACATCACTCTCTCTTTGTTTCCTTATTTTTTCATATTATTTTTTCTCACATCTTTTGCCCATTCTCAAAAGCACCCTAAGTGTTTTCTCCAGGTGGTAAATGTTTCACATTTGAGTTTAGTCGAATTAATGACTAGTACTACTGTCTAAGTAATGTGTATGATATTTGGACCTCTCAAATCTTCTTTGTTGGACCCAAGTACTTGAAAGACAGTTAACACATATTATAGCTAGTTCACATAGGTGGGGCCCTACGATAATAAGGAACCTTGAGTTGTGGTATGTACCATGACTAGCTATGGTATAGATGGTGTGCATATATAATCATAATTCTGTCCTTGATCAAGGAAAATTCACGGAATACTAATGGATTTGTTACCAGTATGGATAAGTAGGGACCATGCAACATTGATGGTTTGCCTGAAAATGTGACATCCCTCTCCCATGCTCTCCTTTCTCCAGATGATTGCTTGAGGATTTCTTCTTGTAGTAAATGGTTAGGACAACTGAAATATGTCACTGCTGTTGACTTTTGGATCTTTTACATTTGTGGTAACTGCCCATACACAGTGAGATTGACGATCTTGTGTTTTTTCAAGTGGGCAGTAAAAGCAAAGATGAAAAAATGGGGAAAATGGTATGGACGTGGCAAGCATGCTAATAATTATCCAAACTACAAAACCAATTTAATAAGAAAAATCATTCCACTGACCGCATTACCATCCTGGTCTTAACATTAATGATTTGTTTGGTGTCATAAGGTAAAATCTAATCCATTCATCATACTTAATATCACTTGTTTAATTAATGTTCAAACATTTATATTAATTAGATATATCTAATTGGGCCACGACTTGGAGGAGAATTTTAACAAATGCATATATGTTGGTACCGAAGATTAGGCAGAAACCTAAGAGGGGAGGGGTAAATTGGGTACTTAAAAAATTGCTCAATGCCTTTAGGATTAAATGTTCCTCTAATAATCAATCTAATCACTCAATCAACCAATGCATCAGTAAATAAGATACAAAAGTTTTTATAGTAGTTTGAGTACAAACACTACTCCACTCTTCTAAGAATACTCTCCTCTTAGTGTCTTGGGTTCCACTATTCCCAATAGTAGAATTACAATAGTGCTCCCAGTACTCTTCTAGATTTTTGCTCTGGGGGCATAAACACAGTGCTCCAACACTCTTTTAGATTTCAGCTCTTCGGTATGATCACAGTGCTCTCAGCATTCTTTAAGATTCTAACTCTAGGGGGCATAAATAAATAGCTCTTGTCTACACTCATATAATCATAGCTCTTCTTGGGTCTAGTCTCAACCACTAGCATAAAGAATTTACAAAGAATGAATATCAGAAGTTAAAGCACAAGTATTTCTCAATAAGCACAAGGGAAGGTTTCTGAAAATTAAATACAAAAGTAAATGATCTTGCCAAAAGGTGGTTGGGAGCCTTCAAAGAAAGTAGATGAAGGTTTAAATGCAAAGCTCTTGACTCTTGAAGGATTGTAGAAGGTTTAGCTCAGATCAGTAAATGCTCTCAAGAGAATTTTTGAATATATTCCTTGATACCTCATTACCTCCTCTTACTCCAACGATGTGTCATTTATAACTGCTTTGAATTCCAGCCATTGGTGGTAGGTGAACTCCATTAATGACAGAAGACCATTCTGATTAGCATATTTGAATTTTCTAACTTCTGCTTAATCCTCGTCTACTGAAATGCCTGCAGCGCTGACCTTGGAGAAAATGATTTCTAGATTCTTAATAAGCATTGGTCGAGGTATTGCTACAATGGCTGATTCTCTCATCAATATAAAAATGGCGTTATTAATGCTGAATGGAGACCAACATTTTGGTTTGCCCATTGTTCATCTTTACTTATGGAAAATGAATTATCTGTCCAGCTGTTCATCAGACAAAGTCCCTTCATTTTTTAGTTTATCCATAGTATGTAGCAAACGAATCTAGTTATTGTAAATGAATATTCTTCTTACCACTTTGTCTGTTAGGTTGTTTGTTGCAAGTAACTGATGGACTGATGGAACGCAAATTATTTTCTTCACCACTTCATCTATTAGGTTATCTGTTGTAAGTAACAGGTGGACTATTGGAGCACAGATGAATTTTCTTCATTGGTTCATCTATTGGGTTTTCTATTACAAGTAACAGATAATCATTAAGGCGCAAAAGAATTTTTTTCACCGCTTCATCTGTTAGATTGTCTGTTGCAAATAGTAGATGAGTTTAGATGTATAGACAAATTTCATTGCTCTATTAGATGAACTTATCTACTCTACCAGATGACCTTTACTTCTTTGCCTTTATCTATTTTAATCAGATGATCATTGACTTGACTGTGGCTCACTTATGATAGACGAAGTCTATTGCTTTGCATTCGTCAAATATAACCTCCACTTTGATAGACAAATGGAAATTAGTTGAATCCTTTTCATTTAGGCTTTATCTATAATGGTACTTCATCTTTTGCTTCTATACTCGCCCAAGCCTTGATGCCTTGGAATATGTTTTCTATGTTGATTTTTTTGTAAGGCCTGCAACTTGATTTTGCATACTAGAAGCCTGCCAAGTTTTGTTTGTCACCGAAACCATGCATTTTTGTTAACATACTCCCCATTTTTTATGATGACGAAACTTGATTAATAATTATCTCATAAAAGATATCTCCCCTTGAATGTATGTAGTCTTATAAAAATATTTACAAAGTTTGGTCATTTTTCAAGTTGTTATTTTCTGATATTTCCCTTGACCAGTTTTATATATCTTCTCCTCCTGATTATTTAAAGATTATGCATGTTTGCATTCCCTTTTGAGATAATTTGCTGATTCTTTCTCCCACTTTTTGTCATAAGAAAAAAGAAATGCAGTTCTAGTAAGACACACACATAGAGATAAGTAACCAAAAAATTTAGAAAATATTTCATTTCATTTTGGTACAAGCAAAGCTATAGACAAAGATAAAAATAACTCATCCTGCATTGTAAGGGCATGAGAGGTTGTGTGTGAGATAATGGATGAGGGGAGGTAGGGGAGGGGAGAACTTTGTATCATAGTGGGCGATACAAAGTGTCAAGGAAGGGAAGAAGATGATAATGAGGTGATTAGAGCCTCCTTTCCCCTCTCTTCAAGAGCCCCAACTAACGATGAAGTTGGATCCAAGGGCAAAAGTGGCTGAGATATAAATCATATTCTTGAGAGCCACATCTTGAAGAGAAATACTTCTAATGGTAGAGGTGATATGGAGTATTGTTATGAACAAAAGTAACATGATCCTAGCAAGAGAAGTGAGGGATCCTTTGGTGCTTCAATTTCCACCATTTGATGGTCTTCTTACTAGATCTTCTTTCTAAATGTCCTTCCCTAAGTTGCTTCATCATTGTGGTGTAGAGAAGGATTGCTGATCATGGGTTAAAATAGACTTGATGTGTGGGCTATACGAGGTAGTTGATATGATATTTCAATAAAGAGAGAATAACTCATGCTACAAATAAATTTTGATGTGATGTCAATAGTTATAAATTGATTTTGGCAAGAAAACGAGGTGTACTCTACCTCAAAAACCAAGATTCAGATGAAGTGAGAGTAGAGTATTGTATAGAGGTAACTAACTTCGTCTGAGATGAAGTGTAGTCTCATGAAGGCATATTCAACATTGTAATTTCAAGCATAGAAACATTAAAGATTTTATTCTCAGATGATCACATTAGTCATGCCTAATTCTCCTCTAATGTTGCAAAAGGTGTCTAAGGGTAGTGGTTTAGTAAAGATATCAGCAAGTTGAGCATTTATGGGTACATATTCTAGACGTATATCATGTTTTTCTACATGATCTCTAATAAAATAGTGCCTAATTTCTATATGCTTGGTTTTTGAGTGTAAGACAAGGTTTTTGTTAAGCATATGACACTAGTATTATTACATTTTATGGGTATGTCTCTATAGCTCAATCTCTAGTCAAGAAGTTGTTGTTTCATTCACAACAATTGAGTGCAACAACTTCTAGCTACTATATATTCAGCTTTTGCTGAAGAGAGATCAACACTACTTTGTGTCTTGGAGAACCATGATACTGGACTATTTCCTAAGAATTAACAAGTTCCACTAATACTTCTTCTATCAACTTTGTATCTTCCAAAGTCAACATCTGAATATCTAATGAGTTCAAAACCAGTTCTATTGGGATAATAGAGTCCTAGATTTGGTGTGTCAACCAGATACTTAAAAATTTGTTTCACTACAGTAAGATAAGACTCTCTGGGACTGGACTGAAATCTAGCATATAAGCATATACTAAAGAGAATATCTAGTCTAGATATGGGAAGGTAAAGAAGTGATCCAATCATACTTTGATATTATTTTTGATCTACAAGTTTACCCTTTTTGTCTTTATCCAGCCTTGGTGATGTGCTCATTAGAGTGTTTACTGCCTTAATTTCTTCCATTTTGAACTTCTTCAGCAACTCTCTAGTATATTTGGATTGGTAAATGTAGTTTCCATCATCTCTTAGCTGGATTTGCGATCAAGGGAAGTAGTTCAATTCTCCCATCATCCTCATTTCAAATTCAACTTGCATGATCTTTGAAAAATCTAGACAAAGATCCTCATTAGTAGCTCTGAATATAATATCATCCATATAAACTTGAACTATCAATATATCCTTGTCAATAGTTTTTATAAACAAAGTAGTATCAACTTTTTCTCTCTTGAATTTATGATCACTTAAGAATTTGCTCAGCTTTTCATACCATACTCTTGAAGCTTGTCTCAAACCATATAATGCTTTGGTGAGCTTATAGACATAATCGGGTTGATATTATTTTCAAGGGGTTGCTTTATATATACTTCCTCACTTAAATATCCATTTATAAATGCACTCTTTACATCCATTTGAAATAGTTTAAAGTTCTTATAGGATGCAAAAGCAAGTAGCATTCTAATGACTTCTAATCTAGCTACTAGGGCATATGATTCTTCAAAATCTATTCCCTCTTCTTGGGAATACCTCTTAGCTACTAGTCATGCCTTATTTCTTACAACTAATCCACTCTCATCTAGTTTATTTCTGAATACTCATTTAGTTCCAATTGCATCAACATTCTCTGGTTTTAGAACCAAGTCCCATATTTCGTTCCTTTCAAACTAGTTAAGCTCTTCTTGCATTGCAATGATCCAATTCTCATCATTTAAGGCTTGATCAATGCAAGTCAACTCAATTGTAGAGATGAAAGCGTAATGACCATAAATGCTTTGCAGTGATCTTCTTATTTTGACACCATCATAAACATTTTCTATGATTTGTTTTTTAGGATGAGTACTAATAAATCTCAAATCAGTAGGGTGTTGATAGGAAACATTACCTATTATTACCTCCTCATTTTTTGAACTTTGGATATTTTCATAGTTTGTCTCATCTTCTTGATCCTTCAGTTTGAGCTTCTTTATATTATTTGCAGCTTTATCTGCATCACTATCACACTCCTTTCTCAGGGTTACATTTGATTCATCGAATTTAACATGTATAGATTCTTCTACAACCTGTGTTCTCTTGATGAATACTTTAAATGCTCTACTATTAGAAGAGTAACCAAGAAAGATAACTTCATTACTTTCTGGATCAAACTTTCTAAGGTTATCTTTTTCATTGTTTAACACATAGCATGAGCATCCAAAGAAATGAAAATATGAGATATTTGGTTTCCTGCCTTTCCAAAGCTCATATGAGGTTTTCTTTAAGATTACTCTTATGGAAACCCTGTTCAGTACATGGCAAGCTATACTAACTTCTTCTCCCTAGAATCTTTTGGATAGCTTGCTCTCATTCAACATGGTCCTTGCCATCTTCTAAATTGCCCGATTCTTTCTTTCCACCACTCCATTTTGTTGACGAGTTCTGGGGGATTAGAAACTATGGTAATTCATTTTTCTTCACAAAAGTTAATAAATTTTTTATTTTCAAATTCATAATCATGATCACTATGAATAGACACAATTGACATTTGTTTCTCATTTTGAACTAGCTTTTAAAATATATAAAACATTAAAAATGTTTCATCTTTGCTAGTCAAAAGAATCACCCATGTGAATCTAGAGTAGTCATCTACGATCACATATACATATCCTTTTCCTCTAAGGGTGACAACATATGAAGGTCCAAATAGATCCATATGTAATAATTCCAGAGGTCTGGATGTAGATACCTCATTTTTAGGATGGAAGAATACTTTGGTTTATTTTGACAATTGACAGGATTTGCATATTTGATTTTTATCATAATTTAGTTTGGGTAAACCAATCACAAGATTTTTTTTCCACAAGGATTTGACATTTGACATGTTGATATGTCTCATCCTTTTATACCATACTCATGGATCATTTTTGACTACAATTAAGCATTTTCCAACAATATCATATAGTTGTACTAGATAAATATTTTCATGCCTTTTTCGCTGAACAATAGATCATTATCTATATTGAATACATTATATGCAAATGGTTCAAACACAACTTTGTGACCCTTGTCACATAATTGACTAATACTTAGCAAATTGTGTTTAAGTTCTTCTACATATAATACATCCGCTATACATGCATTGAATAAACTATAAAATTTATCTATCCCTTTGATAAGGCCTTTATCATTATTGCCAAATGCAACTGTTCCTCCATTTATTGGCTTCAATTCTTTGAACAACTTCTTGTTCCCGATAATATGTCTCAAGCAACCACTATCCATGAACCAGGCATTGCCAAACGTAGCTTTGAAACTTACTTACATTCAAAACAAGTTTTCTTCTTACCTCTTTGGTAACCAAGTGTTAGGTTGTAATGCCCTGGAAATTTCAAAATTGTAAATTTTCACTATTGTAAAGTTTCGATAATTTTTCCAATGCAGCATACTAAAAAATTAAATTTTTGAGGAGTTTTATTATCAAAAAATTATAAAAATAGATAAAATATCCATATTAATGTGAGGATGATGAGGACATATGTTAAATTAATAATTAATAGGTGAAAAAAATTAAAAATTATATGTGGAAAGCCAAAAAACTGAGTTGCCAGTAATTTTTGGAAAATTTTAATTTAATCAAATTTAATTAAAAACTAAATGATGAAATTATGGAAATAATAGATGGAAAATTGATTTGGGCATATGATATGTCAAATGGATGACTCACATGTGCAAAGAATGATAATTTGATGGCATTTTGAAAATTCAAGAGTGTGAATGTGCATGGAAGTGGGTGGACATAGACTACCAAAATAAAAAAAATAATATAAAAAGTGTGTTTTTGCAATGCCCATCCCATTTCTATTGTTCTCATCTTCTAGCCCATTCTGGCCAACATAAAACCTCTTTCCCCCATCATCCCAATTTTCCATTTTAGGCAATTTTGCTTCAAGTGATCCATAGTAAATGTTGATTCAAGTAATTAGTGGGCTATAGGATGTATTTTCTCTTGACATCAAGAAGTGGTAGTCACCCAAACATGGTGAAATATTGCTGATTAGTGGGACCCACCAAAGGAATTTGAAGATTAAGGTAAGTGCTTAATCTAATCTAAATAGTGATGATGTTTACGAAAGAATATTATGCAAAAAGTTGATTTATCTTCAATGAATGTCAAACCCTAATTCAAGGGGGTTTGCTAAAAATTTTGATAGGAAATTAAGGCTTCATTAGAGGTGAAAATTGGAGTGTGAGGGTTGTACAAATTGCTTAATTAATTAAGGAAAGTAGGTAGTTGTTTTAAGTTATTTTAATTTTAATTTGATTTCTTTGAATGATTATAATTTGGACACTTGTAATCTAAAATTTTTATATATGAGTTACATAATTTTAAACATGCATTATCTGACTCATGCAACCATAATTAATTTATTTTATTAGCATGAATTAAATTGCATTGAAAATAATGAAATTCGGATGAACAGTGCACTGATAGAATGCCTTACCAAGCACCCCTCTTAAGGTTGATTAAAACCCAATTTACTGATGTTAGTTTAAAAAAAATAAAAATATTTGATTAAAATAGATATAACTTAATAATATAATATAAAATTTTATGAACAAATTCCACCATTTGGCCCCTCAAAAAAATATGAACATTAAATACCATAAAAATGAGATGCGATAGCGTCCCCTTTTGAAATTTTGCTTTATTTTTAATCTTCTCATTTTGAATTAATTTAAGCTGAAAGTTTTACCAAAATTCTATTATATTATGTGGAATTAAATTAGAAATTTTTAGGGGCAAAATAGATGTATAATTTTGTATAACATGTTTTCTTTTTATGTTCATATTTTAATTTTAAATTAATCAATTTACATTATTCTGAATTAAAATTTGGATAGAAAATTTTTTATATTATTGAGAATCTACATAAATATTTCTATTTCAATTGGATATTTATAAACTATTAAATAAGAATTTTATTTTAGAAATTATGTACATGTATTCTACGCACTCGAAAGTGCCAATAAATTTCTATTTTGGCGTCTGATTGGTGCAGAGCCTAGTGTGGCTCATATATATATTTTATAATGGCTGTGGGGCCAACCTGTGTCTGCCATGTGGCGACAAGTGGCCTGGTTAGCCAGTGGGTGGTTATATGGGCAGCCAGCTCGGTCGGGCATTACTATTGGCCTAGATGGCTTGATTGCTATGATAGTCCCGCGTAGCTTGTGTAGGCGTGTTTATGGAGAACTAATACTCTTGTGAGGTGATGAGGGCAGGGTGCAACTAGATACAGTAATATAGCTATGTGGGCCTAGCAGGCTTCTAGCCGGGAGTGCTAAGATGCACCTGACGCACTGAAGAGTGAAAGGGTAGTGTTCTGGTTTGCGTGCCTCTCGGGGAGGAGTGTGTGGATGATGGTAGAGCAGTATACTGGTATAAGAGATAATCATGGATTGGTAGATAAAAAAAGAGCAGTATTGACCAATTAACTATGTATACGATATCATTATGAGTATATGTATGAAATAATTAATGAGATGTTAACATTAAAATCTTAATGAACCTGGCCACTAACTGACTATGACATCCTGCATATGGCATGGTATGTTTTGCCTATTTGCATCATTGTTTACTACTCTATTTGCCATTGTTTATTACATTATTTACAATCATGTTTTTCTTCTTACTTGCTTGCTGAGTTTTGCCCAGACTCACCCTTTTATTTAAAGTTTTAGCTGACAGGTCAGAGGATGGAGCCCAATAGGGTGTTGGGTCTTGTGACAAGGCTAGGCCGTGACACCAATAGAGGCTTTACTCCTTTTCAAGATGTATGATGATGTATATTGTTGGATGGAGTTTGGATGTATATTAGACATGTATCATTACTTAGTTTTATAGCATGTCATTTTATGACGTGGGTGTATGTGATTTGATAGCTATTGTACAGTGTACCCCGATCTTGGTCTGTGGGTGTTTTGGAGGCAGCAGTTATATAATTTGTATAGAAAATGGTAGGGCCTGGAGGTGGCCATTTTATATTTGCATATTTGAGAGTATTTGTTATATAATTATTGTGGTTTAGCATATTGTATACAGGATAATGGTGGTAAATCAGGGGAGACTCTATCAGAATTTCCTCTAAATTTACCACTAGTAATGCTTTAGGGAGGAGGGGCGTTACAGGTGGTATCAAAGCCTAATGCACCCAAGGTGGTATAAGTGTGAAGTATGACTGTCAAATCATTAAGTAATGACATGCTTAGGTTGCATTAATATATTTTAGAAACATGGGGGAGCGTTAGTTTAGCTTGTAAACATGAACCTTTCATTTTGAGTCATTGAACTTGAGCAAGTATGATCATGCAAGTGTATGACTTAGAAATGTAATATTATGTAGATATATGACCTGAGAATGTGATATTGTGTAGTAATGGCATCCAAGAGGCAAGTGGACAAGGGCAAAGTGTCCATGGTGGAGGAGGAGCCACCAAGGCGAACCACTCGATTCCGATACACAGGTGTGGTGATTAGAGATGATCAAAGAGAGTAGAGCCAGCCAGGTAGAGGCAATGGCTCAAGGCTAGCCTCTAATGAGGCGGAAGAAGAGGTTATTCTGGAAGCTAAGGTGAGGCAACAGCTAGAGACCGTATAGGAGCCAGTGGTACAGTACCAGGAGCCAAACCAGAGTTTGCTGTCATGATGGCAATGGTAGCCAACCTTACCCAAACAGTGCAGGACTTCATACAGGCTCAGCGAAGACTGGCAGATGAGCCTACTCATATTCTTGGACCCGCTGGGAGGCCGACCCGTGTGCCAGAGTCGATAGTGGAAGTGGGCTAGACTTTATAGATGCACCTAAGTCCGAGGCTAAATATAAAGGCCTTCCATAAGATCAAGCCTCTAGCATTTAGAGGTCAGAGCAACTATAGGGTCGTGGATGACTAGATCTCGAGATGGAGAAGGTGTTCACCTATATGCAGTGTCTAGAGGAGCACAAGGTGTTGTATGCTATCTACCAGCTAGAGGGCGAGGCTGAACACTGGTGGAAGATGGAGAGGGTGACCTTGCCAGTTGCAGAAGCTGGTTTGACATGGGAAGAGTTTAGAGATAGGCTCTTTTGCCATTATGTACTCGCCAATGAGAGAGCAAAATGGATGGCCGAGTTTGTGACACTAGAGTAGAGGAGACCGATTGTTTGATATCAGTGTGGTGAGTCAGGCCACATTAGACTGCATTGTCCCACTCTTCAGGGGAAGAGTGAGAGTGTTGCTTCTAGGGCACCTCCACAACTTGAGCGTGGTGACCCACAAATGAGAGGCCGAGTTCGTGGGACATATGTACCCCCAGGGAGGCAGTTTGTAGAGCAGAGACCCCGAACTATAGTAGTTGTACAGGCTACCATAGTGTAAGAAGCACAGGCAATGGATCATGTGGTTATAGGTAATGTACTCATCTACAGCTATATGGCATATGTCATATTTGATTCTGGTGCTTCCCAATCTTTTGTATCCATTGCATTTTTTCATAAAGCTGGCTTGTCTACACATCCCATGCATCAATTGGTAGAGGTCTCCACACTGCTAAAGGCAGTTAGTACAGACTCAGAAAATTATTATGACATTCCCGTAGTAATTGATAGTAGATGTTTCTATGCTGATTTGATAATATTAAACATTGAAGGATTAGATACTATACTGGGGATGGATTGACTAGCTAAGCATGAAGCCAAGATAGATTACAAGACCAAATAGGTGATCTTGAAGACTCCTAGTAAGATAGATATCACTTTTCAGACCGCATCTACAAGAGAAGCTCCCAAGCTAATTTTTGCTATGAGAGCTCTCGATTTAATGCGGAAGGGGCATGAAGCTTATTTGATTTCTATAGTAGATGTGCACTATGAGCACAGATCAGTGGAGGATATCTCAATTGTGAGAGACTTTCCAGATGTGTTTCCAGGAGAACTATCTGGATTACCTCCTGAGCGAGAAGTCGACTTCAGTATTGACCTTCAACCTAGAGCAGAGCCCGTATCCCAAGCACCGTACAGAATGGCACCAGTGGAACTGGCTAAATTAAAGGTGCATCTACAAGAGTTGATGGATAAGGGATTTATCTGCCCTAGTGTGTCACCTTAGGGTGCTCCCTTCCTGTTTGTGAAGAAGAAGGATGGTAGTCTGAGCCTATGCATTGACTATCGAGAGCTCAATAACGTGATAATCAAGAATAAGTATCCATTGCCTTGTATAGATAATTTTTTTGATCAGTTGCAAGAGGCTACTATGTTCTTAAAGATTGATCTTCAGTCAAGCTATCATCAAATGAAGTTTAAGCCAACAGATGTGACGAAGACTGCATTCAGAACCCGGTATGGACACTATGAATTCTTAGTAATGCCATTCGAATTGACCATTGCTCCAGCAATCTTTATGGATCTCATGAACAGGGTGTTCAGGCCATATTTAGATCACTTTGTGATCGTATTTATTGATGACATCCTAATTTATTCCAAAAGTAAAGAGGAGCATGAAACTCACCTGAGATTGGTTTTGCAGCAACTAAGAGAAGAAAATTTGTA
>JAYJMB010031815.1:0-82589 GCA_036873735.1 Pouteria campechiana
CGACCCTTACTCACACTACTACAGAAAATTAGATTGGAGCAAGGTTCTAAATTTGGGTGCCCACGACAGCACCACCAGTTATCTCTGAACCATATCATGACAACTCCGAAGCTTTGTCTGTTTACTCCAAAGTTCGCTATGACGATTCCAAAGCATTGTCTATTTACTCTGAAACACATTGAGATTACTCTGAAGATGTTTCTGTTGGCTTCAAAGCATGTCTTCAAGACTTTAATATTTCTGTTTTCTTGTTTTAAGTATATATAAAATTTATATACTAATTTTTAAAGAGCATTTACTTTATTTCTTCTTTTTATCATTATAAAGGTTATTCTCAAGTTGAGTATGAGTTAATATTTTTACAACATACTTGAGAGCAAATTGTTAATACCTTAATGTTTCACTCATATCTTTGCTTATCATCAAAATATACTTGTTTAAGAATGTTCATCATCAAAATCAAGCTTAATAGTATGTTCAACAAAAACAATATGACTCATGTACCAAAAAGTTTAGAAAATAATTGCCCAATTTGCAATCAATTCAATGCACTAAATTGAACTTAAGAGAAACACCTGCTTACCTTATGATACTAACTGATTTACACTACCCTTAAGCTCTTATATACACCCTTTAATGGTGCCTTTATTCTATGAAAAAATCACAGCCTATTCAATGCAAATTTTGCATTAAATTACATTCCAAAATACAATGAATACATCACCTAACTACCTATTTAATTTACCTTAGATGCATTAACTATTTAAGCTCAATTGCTATCATATTATGATGGTAATTAAATCATGTTTAACCTTTTATAAATTAGCCTAATTACCTTACACACATTCTAAATTTTTCATCTCCTAATCAACGTGGACAGCAAGGTACAATCATCCTTAAACTACCATTTCTACATCTTATTTTCGTGTTGTTTATTGCTGACCCATAGCTGAAATAAATCAATTATTAATCTTGGATTAGGCAACTTAATTACAGCTCCTTTTTGTCCTCATTAAAATTCCAGCAACCCCATTGAATTAGGGTTTGAATTTTCATTAATTTTCTGCATGGTTTTACATGGAATTTGTCCCTAAACATCTTTAACATACAAATTAAATTAAGCTCTTACCTTAACTTCCACGTTTCTATGGTGGGTCCCACTAATCAGCAATAGGACATTGAGATTTGGTGGTTGCCATCTCTTTATTCCATAAGAAATTTGAAGCTAAGGGCCACTAATCACTTGAATCATCATTTGCTAGTGATCAATTGAAACAAAATCTATCAAAATAGAAAATTTGGATGATGGAGGAAAAAACTCATGTTGAAGAAGTCATAAATAGAGGCTTTCACATTGGGAGAGGATGGGGATGGGTATTGGAATGGGATTTTGTATTGTTTCTTTGTTGGTAGTCCATGCTCCCACTTAATTCCATGCACATGCACTCATCTTGGATTTTGAAAACCCCATCTACTTCTCATCTTTGGCACTTGTAAGTCATTCATTTAATAAATCATATTTTTAAATTAATTATTCATCCATTAAATATAATCTTTGCATAATTTTATTACTTATTTCTCAATTAAATTTGATTTTAACTAAAATTTACCAAAAATTATCGGCAACTTGATTTTTCAGCATTTGACATGCAATTTTTCGATTTCTCTTCACCTGTAAGTCATTGATTAATGTATGTCCTCATCATCCTCACATTAATATATATTTTTCATCCATTTTTACTATTTTTCTATTAAAAATTTTTTCAAAAATTCAATTTTATAATATGCCACACCATAAAAATTATCGAAACTTTACAATAGTGAAAATTTACATTTTTGAAATTTTCAGAGCCTTACATATTTTACATAGAAAACCATCAATTTATTACTTATGTAACCTTATTTCTCATAGTTGAGTAATTAGTGGGTATCTTAGTATCATATGATGTGTATTTGTGTGCTTGCACTTTAAACACTACTCTATATTTTTGATTTGTGAAGTTTACCCAATGTATAATGCATTCATAAGTATTATAATTGTAATTGCCCCCTGTGGTAACAAATCTTTTAAATGTATCAAATGCAACGATGATTTTTAGTTGCACTAATCACAAATGCGGTCAAGTTTTGGTTACTTTTATATTTTTTAATTACATTCATTTAGATATTTGCAGCCATGCAATTGGCTACCTATGTTTAAATGTCGCAATAACTTTTAGTTGCATTTAGTCTGTAATTATATGCAATACATATTTTACCACATATAAACTTATTTTCAGAAATGTATATCTTATAAGCAACTAATTTTTTGGCTACATTTAAACTAAACATAGCCAAAATTTTGGTTGTATATAAGTATACGTAGCAAATAAATTAATATCTTTTCTACTAATAGGTGGTTTAAAAATTTATTATAAGCTATTAAATGAAAAAATGGTTGCATTTAGGTAATTGTGATAAGGCATATGCAGCGAAGAGGGAACAATTTTTTATTTTTATTTTTTTTTTGCTGCATTTGTCTAAATGCAACCAAATTTTCCCTTAATGAAGCAAAACTTGGCGCTGTAAAACCATTCTTGTTGTGGTGAATATATAAATATATATTTATTCATACACCCGTGCAATTATGTAATCTAAAACCTACTTAAATTTATATTGCAACTTGTATAAATGGTTCACAAATAAAATACTTTTTTGACAGTAGACTTATGTTTATTATAACTTCCGACACCCTTGGAGATAACCCACTGATGTTTCATGCTGACAATTGACGTTAAAATTTATTAAGTATGAACAAGGAGTGGACAGTTCTCAAAACAAGTTTTGATTGATTGATTGGCTTTTGGAATTTGGTATCTTATAACCATAAGTAGTCAAAGTAGGTCCAGTTGAAAACTCGGTGTAAAGGAGGCTTCATTTCCATTTTCGAAGATTTAATACAAAGAGGCCTATATTTTAACTTGGGCATACATGTGGATTTGGCATACTGGTGTCGACTAAAACTAATGCTATCCTCTGATCATGTAATTAACTCAATAACTTGCATAAGGAAAATGGTGCAACCATCTGTTTGAGGCTACTAAAAGCTCGTTACATAAGCTGTTGAAACGTAGAAGATTTTCAGTGTCACCCGCCACTCAAGCCCTCAAGATGTTTCATAAAGGGGCGCCGATTGAGTGCATTGCCAATGCTATACTATGATTAAATCATTGGTTAGATTTCATTTATTCGTTGATTTTGAGATGGTTATCGGACGAGATTTAAATTGTTCTGTTTTTAAGTTTCTAGTCTTATTGACATTTAAAAAAAAACACATGGCTGTGAAAAATGGGAACGTTCTTTAATTTACCTCCTAATCCAAACCGTTATTATGTCATTGTGCGGAATTTGTGTCCAAAAGGATTATTCATTGAATTTTTTTCTTCTACTTTGGCGCCCTGTAAGGACCCCACCAATCAGTTAGGACTGCCCCCGCCATTAATTAGCATAAAACTATCCTTCTTTTTGTTGCATGGAAGCCAGCGAAAGAGCAAATCATGCTGGCCAACCGAAGAACAAACATGGAATGAAAAGAAAAAGGTGGAGGGGTCTCCCTACCTTTAATCACATCAAAATCAATTTAGATTCCATTTCTATTGCATATCTATGAACATCATTCCTACTCCTCGTAGGACACAATACATGCTATATAGGATGAGGTATGCCTCTAGTGCCATTCTATTTGAATTAAGCTGGGACCGCATCTGAATCTAATATTACTCTTTTGGAGAGGAGGAAAACAGAAGTGACGTGTCAAAATATTCCATTTACTAATTACTTACTGTATACTTTCAAGTTAAATGACCAGACAACCATTTCACCAACCGAGATGTGACATGAATGATAAGAATCTGTCTTAAACGAGGTTGGACCCACCCAACAATAACCGCGAACCCTATTGCAACAGTAAGAGGTATGTTGTGCAGCTTTAAATGTTGCTAGAATTGCTCTTAAATTAGAGATGTAGATGGGCTTCAAGGAACTCTTTCGTAATTGTCTTTGAAACACGTTTAGACTACTATTAGTAGACGCTTTTGTGATATTGATATGTACAAAAGCCAAGCATCCAAATGTATGTCCTCCTTCCGTACGTCTTCATATGTCCTATTGCGTGCTGCTTGTACTCATATTGTTCAAAGCTTTTAAATAATTTGTCGGCTTTGAGAGGGTGGTAAGACTGATTATGACCTTACAACGAATCGCTCATTCGGTGGGCCACTCCTTTACATTTAGCCATCATACCCATGTCGCCAATGGTATAATGTTGAGTCACAATCAACAGGACTATTGCCAATGGTCTAATGTTGCTTCTCAATGAGAAGGGTGTCACGGATCCGTCTTAGATATCATTTGAGTTTTTGTCTGCTAATATTGGAGTCCAATTGTTGAGCAGAAAAGCTTCTAAGCTGCAGAATGCTCTCTTCAGAAAGAAAAAATAACTGGTTCTTTGAATAGTAGAATGGTTAGAGGATAGCTTCAATGTAAAACTTTTATTCTTCGTAAAGCGTGGAAATGCCTCTTCGACTGCTAGATCTGTATCGATGGCTGAGATCGAAGTGCTCGTCCAAGGGGCTCGTTAGACATTGGTTAAATAATCTTTCAGTTTTCATCCGCATTGGGAGGAGTTGATTTTAATTTGTTGGCTCTGAAACCAAAGCAGGAAGCAAAGTTGTGAAGGTTTTGGAATTTATGTTCATTTTCAAAACTGGTAGGCAGCTGGATTCATCAACGTGCCATCATTGTTCCTGCTGTCTTCTTCACCATCGTCATCATTAGCACGTTGGTGGCAGTTGAATTAAAATTCGGAAAATTTGAAAAGAATTAGAGGATTCCTTGTCCATTTAACAGCCGGCGAAAATTGACAACCGCGCGCAGAAGTAAAATATGTCATTCACCAACTTAATTAGTTTATTTTAACAGCCTATTCTGCAATGCCCATGCACTTAATTACAAAGAAGATAAGGATATCCCAATAATTCAAACACAGACAGAAACAATGTCACAAAAATACACGTAAGACACTTAGGGACAACTTAGCCATCATAGCGGGAATTTTGCGCTAAAGCATAGTTTCAACTTGAGTGCGGATCACCTGATGCGCCGCACCACTAATTTGCTGATGTCGCCAATCAGATTTAGACACGACACCCTCCTTGCAAGCCTTACGATTTCTGAAGAAAACAAGATATCTTTCAAAATTCTCGTGAGAAGTGAGACGTGAGTATGAGTTCTAAATCTGCTTGCTTCCGTAAATATCCCTTGTGCAGGAAAACTGCTCTGCGGTGGTTTTCACCTTCAACACTAATTAATACAATTAATCAGGCTTCTTAATCTCATCGAAAGTGCTCCATACCTTGAAAGGGTTGTACCAAATTCCAAGGGTGTTCACTAATTTTTTATAGTATTGCTTTTAACATAAATTTTTTTTTACAAACTTACAAAAATATTACTTAAAAATATGCTTACCAAACGGTAAATTAATTTTCTTTGTGAAGTAAATAAAGTAAATATTAGATAAAGTAAATAAAGTCATTAGATTAGTCAATGGTAATATTAGATATAAAGTAAATAAAGATAAAATAAATAGAATATTAACCATAAAGTGAATAATTAAAAATATATATACATTTTAGCATAAAATATGGATAATAATCAAGAAACGTAAAATTTAAAATTTTTATGACAACTATGCATTGCATTGAGGAAAAATATTTAATTTTAAGAAAATAATTAATTTCTTAAAATGAAACCCATAACAAGTAACTTATGTTTAGCCTTGCTTGTTATCATGGAGTGGTAATGTCAATGAAGCCATAACACGGGACCGCCCAATGCGCATGAGGATGCGGTTTGCTTCCAACCACAGGGGATATTTTCAGATTTATTACCTCGACATATTGTTAATGATTGAGAGGATAAATTATTTAATAGAACATATCCAATATAAAATCTTTTCATATTTCACTTTTTTAATATTTTTATTGAATCTAAGTTTTTTATTGTGTTTATTACAAATTTTTTAGTTATGATACCAAAATTTATCAACATTAGATATGTAGATGGGTTACAATAATCACTTAAATTTGATAAAAATATCAAGAAATATAAAAAATAAAAATTTCCATATTAGAAACATGAGTGTGGATCACCCAATGTTAAATAGAATATAAATATAATATATATTAAATAAGTGCATATGAATGCTAATTTAATAAGTAGAATATAAATAGAAAATGAGTGCATATAAATAGAATATTTAAATTAAATAAGATTTGTATCAAATAAATACAAATTTTTATAAAAGTAAGAATAAATAAATAATTTATATAAATAAGAATATAATTTTGTTAAATATTTCATGTGATTTAATATCTACTTAACAAATTCATTATATTATAATATATAATATTAAATAATGATATTATTCTTAAAAAATTGAAATTTTAGTTTTTATGCCCAAAATAGTCAAGCTATTAAAGTAAACAATAAACTTAAGATATTATTCATGGAAGACTTTGGCTTTGATGGTATTTTTCTACCTAAAAGTAAAAAATATGTGTGTAAATTAATTTTTCTTATGTAAAGGATATTTATGGAAGCCGAATTGGTGTTGAAGGTGAAAACCACCGTATATCAGTTTTCTAAGGGATATTTAAAGAAGCAAGCAGATTTGAAATTGATACTCACATCTCACTTTTCCCTAGATTTCTAAGGATATCTTGTTTTGTTGAAAACTCGTAAGGCTTGCAAAGAGGGTATCGTGTCTAAACCTGATTGGCGATATTAGTAAATTACTAGTGCAGCATATTAGGTGATCCACACTCTTTCAACTTACAATCTTCTTGGGTGCAAATTCTTGTACCCAACTCACATGACATCACAAGGATGCTACATGCTTCTATGTAGTGAGTCATACATATATTGTGATGATGATCCACACATGTATTACATATAATTTTGATGGCAACAAAACTTATACTAAATTTGCATTATGCTAATGATATTTTTAATATTAGAAAACAAAAAGTAGAACTTTACATGTGCCTGATATGTACAATTCATGTTGATCCATATGCAGATCCATATGCATAAATTAGTTACTTTATAATAATAATGATCACATGATTATAAGAATTAAAATATTACCTAAAAGTTGTATTTGAATTACTCATGTATACTATTAGATCATTTTTGAAGTATTTCAAAAACTTTAATAGTATTTCAAAAGTTATTTCTGTATTCTTGGAAATCCTAAAGTAATTTCTTAGAAATTATAAGGCTCGTACTTAAAAGTAGTTTCAGAAAATCTAAAATAACTATTTAATTTTGTTTAGGATCAAAAAAGTCTAAAGCTTGCACCCAATACAACTTTTAAACCTCTGAAATTACACCATCCAACTAACTCCTCTGAAGTCATACTAGAAACTCTAAAGAATTGCTTCAAAAGCTCTGAAGATTATACTTAACATGTTTCAAAAACTTTGAAACCAATTTTCTAACAATCTATTTATCCAATTATAAATACTTTAGAAGAAAGTATAGGTATTCTAATGTATACTTCAACTTCCAACAGCAAGCATATACGCATACTTTGCTATGATTTCAAATATTCTGCTATAAAAAAGAACAAATTGTCATAGTTCATCTTTCAAATGCTCTACTAGAATGATTTCAAAATACATTCATCTTTGTTTATCTTCCAAGAATCTCTTACATATCTATGATTACTTGACAAGGAAAAACAATTATATGATCCATTGTGCAATTGACCTTATTAATCATATGTTGGATCACTTATGAATATATACATATTTTACATAGAAGTATCAACTTATGAAAGAAAGAGATCGTAATTGGATAAGTTTATATAAAACATATAGATTAAAGCAAATATCCATGCTTCACAACATATGTATATCATGAATGGATAATTATAGAATGTTTGATAAACTTCAAGGAAACATGTGTATAATTAGGTATGACTTCATGAATAAAGAAACATGAAAACATCATTAGTAGATGTAAGAATAACAAAATGCCTAAATGTACTTATCTTTCTCACAACACAAAATTTGTTATGGCTATCCATGATCTACAAGTTATGAAAATTGATTTTTGGATATTCATAATTGAACATTTATTTCAGTATACTTTGTCATTACGTAGCATATACATGAGCTTCAAAGGAAACATTGGTGTATGAACATGCTTAATACACTCATTCATTATGAAATATGAATCTGTGTTTCTAAAATTATATATATTATATGTGGACAAATATATTTTAATTTAAAATAAAAAATGTTAAAGTTTCAAAAAGTAACAGAATGCAAAAACACAAGTGGAGGATGTCAGCAGCTTGGTGCAACCACCTGCCAATGTACAGTTAGATGACTCAAGAAGTAAAGTCTAGAAGGCGAACTGCCTAGCATGTCCCCAACTACCTGTGCATACTACCTGGGAGCACAATTAGTATGACAACTGCCTATAATACCGCCTACTAGGAGGCAACAAGGTGCATTTGGAAGAAAAGTGAGAAAATAGACCACGGCCACATGGCATATCGCCTAACTCACAGCCGCTTGGCCCATGCGCCTGCCATACCACCTAATGATGCCCAAAGATCGAAAATTTGAACATTGAAATAACAAAAATTCTACGTTCCTCATCCAACAAACAAGTTTTCAAGATCTATTTAAGGAGCATTTGAGGGATGTTTGAAAAAAAGGATAAAGGGTAATAAAAAAAGGAAAACAAAACAAAACAAAGAAAGAAATCATCTTGCAAATCCTAAGGCTAAGATCTACCACTTTTATATTCTAAAAAAGCTTTAATTCTTTAATTTCCTTCAAAGCTAATCTCTCCATAATATAAGGGAAGAATTTCTGCACTAAGAAAAATTGCATCTAAGGTCCTCCTCAATTCTCAACAAGAAACACGTCAAAAAGTGTAAATTTTTATTTCATTTATTTCATTTGTAGAAGTTGCTGGTTAGCTTAAAAACCAAGGTTAAAGTTGTTAGTAAGTTTGTAAAAATCAATATTGTTAGAGTTGTTGGTAAGCTTATGAAAACTAACATTGTTCGAGTTCTTTGTAAGCCTGTAAAAATCAACATAGTGAGTTTTTGGTGAGCTTGGTAAAACTAGTGTATGAGTTCTTTGTTAGCTCAAGAAAACCAAGTATGATTCCATAGAGGATTAGTGGAACCTAAGTGCAGCAAAGTTGACTCAGAAAGTAAAGTAGATGCCAAGAGAAGGCCCGAACCACTATAAGTTGCATGTGCCATTTATGCTTGATCCTTCTTCTATATTATTACTTGCTTTATTTATTGTTTCACTATGATTAGCACACCAACATAAAAAAAAAGAGAGGAATTTGATCAAACAGGGATCATAAAAAGTAAATTTTATAAAACTCAATTCACCTTTCTCTTGGGTTCTAGCCAATCCTACTAGGACCAACACCATGTTTTTGGTAGTTGGAGCTAAGTGTGTCTTAGTTGTGCTGAGATACTGTTTGCTGGTCGGAAAGCACGATGTTTTTTATCTCCATATTAGTCAAAAGTCTAATCTGCCTGATTTTAGGTTATTTGATTTGCACTTGGCCAACCACTACTTGCATGAGTCACTGAGATTTTTCTTCGTGTCAACGATAATGCCTATATATGCATCATAATGTTTGAACATAAAATTAGAATTTCTAATTACATTCTAATTTAATTTTTGGGTAAGTGGCGAAAAACTAAACAGATGGGTAAGTAGCAATATAGGGATAAGCAGAATATAACATTGTTAATTATGGTAAGTTAAAGTAATATAAAATTCATAATAAATTCATTAATGTCCAAGTATGGAATAATATCTAAAAAGGAAGATATGGCACACATTAAGTATAACGGTTGAATAAAAAGTTTTAGTTTGTACTTTTATGAATCTTTTAACTCTTATAACTTTTTAGGTATCTTTTATTAATTCTCGATATACAATATTAATATATAGTAAATAATTATAATTTTTAATGCGAGCCTCACAAGGTCGTCATCTACAAAGGGCAATAGGTAGGTGGGTTAGACTGTCTATTCAAACCCATTTAAGATGTTCTTGTTTGGTTTGAAATAAAATAGGCACAAAAAAGGAGGAAAATTAAAATAGGCATACAAAAGTGATGATTTTAGTAGTACAAGATTGATATCAATTATAAGGTGAATAGTTGTAAAAAAATAAGTTTTTTTTGAAATTAATAAGCAATTGTGTGAAAAAATAGATTAATTATGTTTGATTAATTGTTGCATTTGAACAGTAAAACAATGATAATAGATAGTAATTAAAAATAAAGTGAATAAAATTAAAATAAATATAATTTAAAAATATAAAATAGAATGATAAATATATAGAAATAATAAGAAAAATAAAATTATTAAATAGTTAAAATATCACGTCATATTACAGTAAAAAAGAAATGAAAAAGGTAGAAAAACTCTTGCATCCCTTTTCTTAATTCCAAAGCGAGCCTTGGGGAAGCTTTTACCCTCTTTTAGCTCAGAATAAACAAACCAATATATGGTCACCTTTTTTTCGTTGTCATTATTTAAGCCAAGGTGAGCTGATCTTTATTGTCCTTATATAACACGTGGCAAGGTACGCCTTTTCGGTGTTTTCGTGCAGGTGTTTTGTACGTTTCACCCGCTAATGACAGACATAGCGTCTCCTCAAAGGGATGAGGCTTATACGGCCTCACGGCAGGAATCTAGCAGCGTAGGCCACGGCAAGCTAAAAGTTGCGCTTGATTTTGAAACCACGTGTGGAAATATTTGACCGTAGAATTAGCATAGCTAATTAAACTTAACGCACGCATATATTTAAAATTAATTTTAATTTACCATGAGAATGTCGATAAGCATAATACCAATGCGAGTGACATGCTGTAAAATAACTTTCTTGTATTTTCATGATGTGGCTCGCTTCAGCTGTCTTTGGGGTAAAATTGGGGGTTTCTCGAGGCTTTACTGCTTGGCAGACCTTGGCTGCCAGAGATTAAGAAATTACTACGGAATCTCCGAACCCGTAAAAAGTAACTTTCTCCAAAACGACATTTTCTATTCTTTCTCCTTTGGAGAGAGGAACTGGCAGGTAGGGGGGATACCGGCGATGCACACCGCACGGTCAGCCTGCGAAAGCAAAAAGACTGGGCGGCCGCGTGGCCACGGATTTTTTGGGAGGCTGCCAGGGTTCTTTGGACATGTAAATCTATTATGAACAATGTAATTTTTAGAAATGGGGCACAGATGCTGTATTTATATCATCTGAACCATTTAATTTTTATTGTTAAAATAAAACTTTGTAAATAAAAAATATGAATATTTTATAATTTATTTGGATGAAAAAATTACATATTTTAGTAAAATATTTATTTTGTCCTAATTTAATACAAATATATAATAAATATTATAATTTTATTAAATACAGTATGAATGATGCTTTAAGACTATTTTGTGATTTGGATAAAGATAAATACCAATACATTTAAAAATTTTCAATTGTTAAATCCAAGTTGTTTGATTATTTAATTTAAACATATTATTTAAGATAGTAAAAATTTTATTTTACATACTCTACTTTTTGAATTAACATAAAAAATATAAAAACTTAAAACTTAAGTTTAAATCAAAAGATTTTATGATTTTTATTATTTTACCATAATAAAAAACATAAAATAAATATGCTTTGGACATTATTTTTAAACTATATTTGATGAAATGAGACTAATTTAATATTTACATAAAAATAAATATTTTAATATAATGTTTGTTTTAACCTAAACAGGTCATCAATTATAATTATTTTTCTTTATGATTTGAATTAAATAATGACATTAATTTAGCATTTGTGTCCCATTTTCTAAAATTATGTCCAATGACAATAAGGTTCTGATTTCTGAAGTTGCCTGCCCATGCCATCTCAAAAGGCCATGTGTCTTACCAAGATTCAGTTGATCAGTTCACAGGATAAACTGCGCACCCTTACACAAAGTTCACTTCCATTTTGTAACGGCGATGCGACAGGGATTTTAGCATAAAGGAGAAGGTTGTCTAATGCGAGATTCTAAAAATATAAGGAAAGTTTATACTACACATGATTTTAATATAATAAAATAAAACTTTAAGGGTATTTTTGAAATTTTTAAATAAGTAATTTATAAAGGTTATTTAAATTATTTTTAAATTTATAAAAAATATTAATTATATACTGGATATGCAGGTAAAATATGAAGTTGAAATGTATTTTAGATATTTTTTAAAAATTTTGAAGAAATTGAGTTTAATGGGCTTATGAAAACCCATGAAAGGGTTTAATAGGCTTTAATAGATTTTAATAAAGTTTAATCAAGTTTAATAACTATCTTTGTTAAACTCTATAAAATATCAATGGACTTCAATAGAGTTTAATTGAGTTTAATCATGTTTAATAATGGTTTTGATAAACTTGTTTAAACTCTTTGAAACTTCAATAATATTTAACAAACTTTAATTAGCTTTAAAGTTTCATTTAGTTTTGTTGAAGTCTATTGAAAACATCAAAAATGCCTAATGAAGTTTAATGAACTTTAACTAAGTTTAATAATTGTCATAGCCCATTTGTATTAAACTTAATTAATCCCATTAAACTCGTACTTGAAACTCATGGACTATTATGGAGATTAATGGGCTTTGACTAAGTTTAATAAAAGTCTATTAACAATTAAAATTCATTAAATTTCATTAAACATTATTAATGTTTTACTTAGTTTAACGAAGTTTAATAAAATTTAATAAACTTTGACAAAAAATATTAAAAAATCATAAAATTTGATGAAAAGATGGTTTTACCCTTTGACAGACAAGGAATCCTAATCATAGATATGTAATTTGATGAAGATTTAAAAGTAACAATTGAGTTCTAGTAAAAAATTGTTGAAATGCACTCTACTAAAACTAGATCCAAAAATAAAGCCCATATGCGTAGATGCAACTAACCATGCATTATCTTATGTAAAAAAGGTCCAAGTACGCTGAAACATGTTCTAATGTAAGGAAAATAAAACACTACCTTAGCCATTGGATTTTCGCTGAATCATTATTCATGATTAGAAATGATTTAACTATCAAATGCCAAAATTCTCTTTATACAAACTTTTTCTAATTTTTACTAAAGTCTATTAAATTTTATAAAATTTCATTAAATCCATTAAAGTCTATTAAAGTACACTAAAATTCATGGTCTTCAATGAAGTTTTATAGGCTATAATAGGCTTTAATATAACTTTTACTAAAGTAGAATGTTAAATTCTATTGCTATTCATTGAATTTTTTGTAAGTTTTAATAGACTTTAATATAATTTTAACATAATTTTTATTAAAGTCTATTAAAGCATATTAAAATTTGTTAATATCCACTATTCTTTTATTGGCTTTAATAAATTTCTATTAAAGTTTATTAAAGACCATTCAAGTTCTTTAATTTTTTTGGGCTTTAATAAAATTTCATAAGTCTATTAAATTCTATGAAAGCCCATAAATGATGAAGTTAATAGATTTTTAATTTTTTTAAATATTAAAATTACATTTGGAGTTTATAATTTGATTACACATCTATTTATTATTAATGCTTATATAAAATTAAAGATAATTTAAATAAAACCATAAATCTCTTATTTAATTTTTTAAAAAATGCTCCCATGTTTTATTTTTCTCTCACTAAAAAATGTTCTAATACATGCTTTCCCCATATAAAATAGTAAAATACATGTAGACAACAAATTTAAAATCCTAAATAGAAAGCTCATGAATTTTAAAAGCAAGAACAAACTTGAAATTGAATTTAAGAAAGGTCCTTATCATATTCTAATATTAGCACTTATGTTGCCTAGATGTTCTCCTTTATTCATCCCTTTTAATTTATTTAACATGTTGACTATTCTTTATTTTTTAATTTTGTTCTCATTACTACATATACTTTCAATCATTATCCTTTGCCTCTTTTATAAAAATGATTATAGTTTTATCTTTATTCACTTTATTTATAATTTAAACATCATATTTTATTATATTATTTCCTAATTTTTTTCTCAAATTTCCTACTTCTATTCTTGTATCTTCTTCTTTGCCAAGCACAATTGTAAGTTGCTAAATGAAGAAAGGAGTATTTATCACCGAAGATATGTTTAAAATTTATTGTGATGTTCCTAGATCAATCTAGCCATTTGTTCTATTCATTTGTACTAGATTTATTCGTAAATCTTTACCTTCAAAGTCGAAATGAAATGTACTCAATTCAAAATCATTGAGCATCTTGAAATGTTGTCAATAATGTGGATTTGCATGTAATGGCCCATAGGTTTTATAAATATATCTGAAAAAAATTTTCTTCTCCTAGAATCCCTTAGTCTTTTGTTAAATTAGTTGTGATAATATACAACTTTAAAATTCCTTGTATGAATTTTTTATTTTTATAAAATTATTTCTATTGAAGATTCATGATAAGATTATTGGAGTTTTTACTTGAATTTGGAGTCGTTGTGACTAACTTTTTTTAATCTAATAAAATTAGAAATTAAAGATTTATTGGTTTGCAAATTGAGATCTATGTATGTATTTAGTTATGTGATTGGAAAGTGTTAGGCACCAATCATATACACAAAAATATGGTCACTTATAAAATTTTAAAAAAACAATTGTAATATGCAATGCAGTAATTTATGAATGAATAATTTAAAATGCAAAAGTATAATTTTATTATCTAATTAATAAAAAAAGAGTGGACTTATTTCAAGGATCTTAGCAAGTCTTCAAATGAAAACAAATTATTCAAATACTTAAAGAACTCTTAGAGATCTAGTCTCTCAAAACATTATCAAAAAATCTCTTTAAGGAAATGTTATATTTTTTTCTAGAGATTATCTTAAGGAGGGAAGACCTTATTTATAATTTATTAGGACTAGTATTTATCATAGTTTTTAAAAAAATTAAACTAGATAAAATAAACATTTAAACTTGGATAAGACTCAAACTAAAATCTAATGAAGATAAAAATAAAATAGGACAAGGTTTTAAATAATTATTATCCAAAATTAAATTATCTATGAATAATTTTACTAACATTTTTTTAATAACTCATTAAGTAACTATTTTATTAGTTATGGTATCTATGGAGAGGTTGAAGGTTCCCACTAAGGATTATATTTTATGTTATTTTTATAAAACTCAATTTCTATTTTGGTTTTGGTTTTAACTTATTAGACTCTAGGCTAGGCTTCAAGCTCAAATTAGACCTAAAGGGCTCTAGGCTAGGTTAGACTCAATCAGTTGTTGATCCTAAGGGTTTGGTTTTTATGATTAACAAAACTTGTTAACAATGTGAATTAAGCTAATGATATATTCTAAGATTTCTGGATTCAGAAGAAACTTCAGACTTGACGAAGATAAGTTCAGAGGGATGTTCTAAAGGCTTGATGAGCTCATAATAGACCATGTTTAATTACCTAAATTCACATATATTCTGGATCTTCTTTAGATGTAAATGTAATGGATTCCAATAAATCTGCACTTAATTTGGTTATTGTTTGATAAGTGAATTCTATGTTGATTTCTTATATCTATTTGCAGATAATTAAGTGCAATAAATGAAAGAAATTATGAAAGACATCAAGGTAGAGAAAGGAGCAAAGCAATCGAGTTTGGATGATGAACAAGTGGTTGAAAAATGAAGATTACAAGTTGAAGAAGCCGAATGCGAAAATAAAGCACTAATTTGACATAATTTTTGGTACCAATTGAGATGAATTCAGCTCAAGTGTTCAACATATAAGTTTCACCTCTTAAAGTTATCTATCCAACAAATTAAGAATCAAGGATTTGTATTTGAAACATGAAAGTTATGACCAAAATACTACAACTATCTTAGACTTCAATTCTGTTGACAGAAATTTGGGATGATAAAAGGCGTCACTTCGAGGGCTCATAACTCATAGAATATGGATAATTTAGATAAAGTGATCAACATGAAAGTATCGCCTAAAATTATCTATGCAATGCAAAAATAGTCATGCAATTTTGAGTTTGTATGATGAAGTTATGGTCAAAATAGTGCGAGTATCTCTAACAAGACAACAGGGCAGCACCAATGGCAACCCTAATTTTGTGTATTTTATGCTAAGTGCATAGATGGGGGTTTTTAAGGAGAAAAGTTAGTTGGGGGTTTTTAAGAAGAAAATTTAGGTTTTTTGAAAAAACTTTTCACTTCCATTTTGAAGGTTTTTTGGAGTCTCTTTTCAAGGTAAGTGGAAAGAGAGTTTTTCAAGAGAAGAGAAGCAAGGGAGCATGAGAGGAGATCAAGTTCACAAAATTCTATGTTTATAAAAGGAGTTCCTTCTTCTTTTTCTTTCATGAACTAGTTTCTCTTTCTAGGATGAAGATGTAACCCTTTTTGATACTGTTTATTATGTGGATTGTTGGTTATTAATGACTATATGATCTCATTTTATTCATGATGTTGTTTGCAATAATTTAACTTATTTTATTGCTTGATCACTAATATTATAAGTTAGATTAATTATCAAAGTGTGGTTAAGGTAGATACCACATGGGAAAAGTTAGAATTTTTGAGAAAACTTTTTACTTTTGTTTTGAAGGTTTTTGGAGGCTCTTTTGTAGGTAAGGGGAAGGAGAGTTTTGTAAGAGAAGAGAAGCAAAAGAGCAACAGAGGAGATCAAGTTCTACAAAATTCTATGTCTATGAAGGGAGTTTCTTCTTTTTCTTTTCCATGAACTAGTTTGTCTTTCTAGGGTGAAGATATAACTCTTTTTCATATTCTTTGTTGTGTGGATTATTGATTATTATGACTATATGATCTTGTTTTGTTCATGATGTTGTTTGCAATAATTTGACTTATTTTATTGCTAGATTATCAATATTATAAGTTAGATCAATTATCAAAGCATGGTTAAGGTAGACACCATATGCTAAACCATGAGCTCCCTTGAATGAGAAGGATAGATGGTTAAGGTAGACAACATATGCTAAACTATACTATTTTGGTTCTTTTTTTCTTGATCTTAATGGGTTTTCACCTCAATTATGCTACACATCATAGGTAAATGGAACGAGTAAAAATACTTGATTTAAATCCTCACACCTAACAGTAATAATCTTATTGTTGAAAGAACGAACCCAAGTGAGACATTGAATCCAACATTCCACTGGCAAAGGGGTATCATCTTGTGGTGAAATCAGATCCCTAAACTTTTGCATCTTGCTAATCTCTTTACATTATATTCAACCATTGATTTACTTTTATTCCATTAAATTTCTGAATTTCTAAAATTATACCAATCATTACTCATATTCATGTAGTTATAAATACAATGTTTTACAACTAGGAGAGTTTAGTAACTAAAATTGATTAAGTCAATTTGACCATTCTCTGTGGGATTGACCCTTGCATTATACACTATATTGCTATATGTCCGTATACTTTTGAGGAATTATAATTTGAACCATCAAGTTTTTGGTGTCATTGCCAGGGAATGGTTCCAAATTGATTTGATTAATTTAGTTATAAATTTTCTATTTCAGGGTTGTATTGTGTTTATGATTTTTAGCTGTTTGATTTTTTTCTTTTTGTTTAGTTGTGATTTCAAGGAAGAAGAATAAATCAGAGGCATATGAATTGTATAGGATGCTTGGAGCAAACTCACAACAAATGAGTATTAGAGGTAAGTTCAAAGGAATGTATAAATTGAATTCTAACATTAAGCTTTCTATGTAGATGTCGAAGCTTGCTGAACAAATGAATATGATGTGCTCCATGGTGATGAACAAAAAATAAACAATTTCTGCTTAGTTATTTTCTATATGTGGTATTTCTTGTCATTCATACAATGCTTGTCCTTCTAGGCAGAGTTTTGCAGAATATTTATAATAAGCCAATGCGATAAATTTCTTCAACCAATCACCCTTTAATGATCCATATCCTAGCTGGGGAAGTCATCACAATTTTTTGTAGAACAATGATCCGAATTAGATTCAATCTGGAACATGTTTTCAATCAAAGAAACCTACTCTTAAAGACAAAGTTTTATCCAGGCAACCCAAACTCCATTCTAGAATGACGAAATGAGGTTCCAAAATATTGAAGCAAGATTCCAGAATATGAAGGCATCCATGAAGATGATAGAGACTCAGTTGGGGTAAATTGCAAAGGCTATGCAAAGTCACACATTGAGAAAGCTATCAAGTTAGCCTGAGCAAGTGAAAGCAATCACAACATTGGGAGGTGGTAAGGTAATACATGATAAAGTTGGTGATGTGATTAACGATTTCAATGTCTTTGTAGTTGATGAGGAGGAGGTGAATGCAAGGAGAGCTATGTTTTCAATTCTTAACCCTCCACTCAACTACAAGCCACCACCATCCTATGATTCACCTATCCCATTTCCTGGGTGTTTGGAGATACACAAAGTTGTTGAAAAACCTTGCGATGACAATGAGTAAATTATAGCATTAGATGTTTTCCCATAAGAAAAAGTTGGTGAGATTATTAAAATTCTTATCAAGGCTCAAATAAGGAGGAGATGAAAAAAATCTGAATTGTAGCAATTGCCTCATTTTCTAAGGTATGCATCTATAGGCAATAATTTATGCTTTCTAGTTATTGTTTCTTCTTCTTTTATAGGTACAGAGGAGGACATGCTCATGCAATTCCAAGATCATACTGTGAAGTTTGATATTTTTAAGAAGATGGAGTTATCCAATGAGAATAAGAACAACTTCAAGATAGATGTAATGGATGAAATTATAGAGGAGTTTTCAAGAGAGCCCATAAACACAGTTGAAGGAGATGAATTAGAAGATGATAAATTAGTCAACTATATTTATCAACTAGGAGCACCAAAATTCTATACACCACTACCAAGTTTCAAAGAGCCAAATCATAGAAAGGCCAAATTTTAATTCAAAGATGGAAGGCCATAGTCAGGCTAAGACTATAAACAAAGCACTTCTTGGGAGGCAAACCAAGCTTTCTAAACTCTCTTTGTTTTATGTGCATTTAGCTTAGTTGTTTGTTTATTTTCTTTACTTTTATGATATTTTTTTTTAATTTCTGATTACACTGTGTTTTGTAAAAGGACGAAATTTGATTTTAGAGGTTGTAGATGCTCTTCCAAGTATTAAAATTGATGAGAAGAGGATGTATATGCACTTCATTCAGGGAAGCCCTTAAACTTAACCATCTTTTATTATTTCACATTGAGGATAATGTTCGATTTAAGTTCAGGGGTATTTGGGATTTGCATTCAAGGATTGATGTTACGTTGTGATTTAATAATTCTTATGATAAGTCCTTCTTTTTCATGATTGATGAAAATTTCATTGAGCACACTATATTATGATTAAGCAAAGTGTATGTTGATCAGTTAATAATTTTATAAATTCAATAACATATTTTGGTTGACATGAGCATTCTAGAACTTATTTGAATATCCTTCAAGGTAAAATTCTAGATTACATGTTTACTTGGAAGTGATTTAGGCATTCTTTGATTAGTTTGAGCCTTTTAAGCTAACCTAGTACATTCATATCACTAGTGTCTCCATTTAGCCTTGTGAGAGAATGGCATATGCAAAGCATATGAAAAACCACCATTCAACTTTTCTTTTTTTAGCCTCATCATCAAACCCTTTTTAGCTTGAAAACCCATGTTTGACCTATTAAGAAACATATTCTATACTCATAGTTGTTCGAGAGGTATGAGTGAAGCAAAATAAGATAAGTTTGGGGGAATTGAAAAATGCCAAAAGAAAAAAAAGAAAAGGGACAAAAAGAAAAGAATTAGTAGGAAATATCTTTCAATTGGGAGGATCATATCCCAATTAACTTAAAAGGAAATAAGTTTGGGGGTGTGATAGTAATACAGCCCATTAAAAGAAAGAGAGGAGCAGATAAAAAGTTAAGAAAGTAAACATTCATGTAAAATTTAGCTATGATTTCTTACCTTGTGAATCCTTCTTTTGTTTTTTTGTTAGCCAAACCCAAGGCCCCATTACAAGCTTAACAAAGACCTATTAATCCAAGTGAACAGAGTCATCTACATTAGTGAAGAGAGATTATGAAAAGCAAGCTTATGGGGTATTTTGCGAAGATCATTAGAATCACTAGTTTGCACATTGTTGAATGAAAAGTATGCATGTAGCATGAAAGGATTGATGAAGTATGAATTTCATGAGATTACTTGGTAAGTGTCTTGAATGATTTCTGAATTATATGTACATGTGTAATTTGTCTAGTATGTTCTTGATTGATTGAGAGAGATTATCCTAACTGATTCATAAGTTCAAATTTCTATTTTGCTCGACGATGATTAAAATCTAAGTTTGGGGGTATTTGATGAGCTCATTATAGCCCATGTTTTATTACCTAAATTCACATAAGTTTTGGATCATCTTTTGATGTAAATGTGGTGGATTCCAATAAATCTATACTTAATTTAGTTATTACTTGATAAGTGAATTCTATGTTGATTTATTACATCTACTTGTAGATAATTAAGTGCAATAAATGGAAGAAATTATGAAAGACATCAAGGTGGAGAAAGGAGCAAAGCAATGGAGTTTGGATGATGAACAAGTGGCTGAAAAATGAATATTACAAGTTGAAGAAGCTAAATGTGAAAATAAAACACTACTTTGACACGATTTTTGGTACCAATTGAGGTGGATTCAACTCAAGTATTTAAAATAGAAGTTTTAATTCTTAAATTTATTTATCTAAAAAATTAATAATCATAGCATTTGGATTTAAAACATGAAAGTTATGGCCAAAATAAAATAACTATTTCAGACTTCAATTTTGCTGACAAAAGGCATCACTTTGAGGGCCCACGACTCATAGAAGATGGATGATTCAAAAAACATAATCAACATGAAAGTTATATCTCCTAAAATTATCTATCCAATGTAAAATGAATCATGCAATTTCAAGTTTGTATGAGGAAGTTATAGTTAATATAATGTGAGTATCTCTGACCCGATCCGGTGCCGTAGGTGCCCATCCAGTGCCGCCAGTGCTAGCAAAAACCCTAATTTTGCATATTTATGCTAATTTCATAGTTGGAGTGTTCAAAATGAGAAAATTTAGGGTTTTCAAGCTTTTCACTTCTATTTTGATTTTTGGAGGCTCTTCTGGAGGAAGAGAAGAGAAGCAAGGGAGAAAGAGAGGAGACCAAGTTCTATGAAATTCCATGTTTATAAAGGGAGTTCCTTCTTCTTTTTCTACCATGAACTAGTTTCTCTTTCTAGGGTGAAGATGTTACCCTTTTATATACTATTTATTTTGTGGATTGTTAGTTATTTATGACTATACGATCTTGTTTTATTCATGATGTTGTTTGTAATGATTTAAATTATTTTATTGCTTGATCACCAATATTATAAGTCGGATTAATTATCAAAGCATGGTTAAGGTAGATACCATATGCTAAACCATGAGCTCCCTTGAATGAGAAGGATAAATAATTAAGATAGACACCATTTGCTAAACCATACTATTTTTGTTCTTATGTTCTTAATTTTAATGGGTTTTCACCTCAATTATGCTACAGACCATAGGTAATTAGATTGAGTGAAAATATTTGATTTAAATTTGTATACCTAACGGTAATAATCTAACTTTTGAAAGAACGAACCCAAGTGAGATATTGAATCCAATATTCCATTGGAAAAGGGGTATCATCTTGTGGTGAAATCAGATCCCTAGACTTTTGCATCATGCTAATCTCTCTACATTATATTCAGCCATTGATTTACTTTTATTCTATTAAAGTTTTGAATTTCTAAAATTATACCAATCATTACTCATATTCATATAGTTACAAATATATTTTTTCTATAGCCAAGAGAGTTCAGTAACTAAAATTGACTAAGTTAATTTGATCTTTCTCTATGGGATCGACTCATGCATTGCACACTACATTGCTATACATTCGTACATTTGTGAGGAATTATAATTTAAAACATCAAGGCTTTAGAGGGAGCTTTAAGACTTTGAGAAGTGGCATTTGAAGGTTTCAGAGGGAGAACTATGAATTTAGAAGGGAAAGAAGAATATTCAGAGTGTGTTTAGAAGAAGGAAGAAGCTTCAGAAGAAGAAGAAGCTTCAGAATATATTTGGAAGGAAATTTAGACTTCAGAGCAACTTCAGTGTTACTTCGGAAGAGAAGATAGGGATTCTAGAGTTGCTTCAGATGAGAGACTGAAGCTTCAAAGGTCAAAAAATAGTTATTGGGAAGAACAAAGCCTAAAGGGAACTTCAGATGGCTTCAAATGTTTTGGAAATATAGCCATCAATGGTGGTTGGAATGTCAAACCTTAAAAGCTTATTTAGAGGAGGAGAACTTACATCAGAAGTTCTGAAGCTATACATGTCAACGACGATTGACATAAACCCGACCTTCAAATACTCTAAAGCATGCTTAAAATGGCAAATTGCATTAAGTGTTAAACATAAAATCTAAAATAGTCTAAAACATACCAAAAATGGTTGCAACAACTAGAATTGTTTTGGAACTTATAAGAGTTCTAATGAAGAAGTAGAAGACTCTTGAGTGTGTTTAATAAGATTCAAACTTAAGAACTCAAGATTCTAGAAAGTATAGATGCTCCAACAAGCTTCAAGGAATTAGAGTGTTCAAAGATCTATCCTTTACTCTTAAGAGGAGAATGAAGCACTATAGTGTATTTAATATTTTATAATTAGACTTGAGGTTAAACTATGTGTACACTTAGGCTTCATTAGAGGTAGTTTCTCTACATATTATATTGGTAAAGGGGAGTTACTAGTAAGTTTGGAAACCAGTTTGTATGAGTTTGTTGGTAAGGTAAGAGAAAAACCAATGTTGTAAGAGTTGCTAGTGAGCTCAGTAAAACTAGATTGTATAGAGTTTTTGGTAAGCTTAGGAAACCAAGGGAGGTGTGATTCCATAGGTTATAGTGCAACCCAACATTGGGAAAACTTGGAAAGTGAAGTAGGTGCCAAGGGGGGCTGAATAACTATAAATCCTTGTGTTCTTTTTGTTTGTGTGGTCATATGCTTCCACTGCATTCTTGTTTCCGCACTTGCAAATCCCATATATTTTTCCCATATCTCATGGATTACAGCTTTTCCATAGAACCTATGTATCACAGCAAGTTGGACCTTAGTGGTATTAGAGCATGGCAATGAAATCAAGATTCATTATTTTATCTCTACCTTAGTGTGATCTCGTATGGCAAATAATTTTGGTGGAATCAAGGAATATTAATCAACCATTGGATCTCTATATTTTAATGAGGAGCATTATAGCTATTGAAAAATGAAGATGAAGAATCTTTTGATTACCAATAATTATAACTTATGGAAGATTGTAGAAGAAGGACTAGTACACTCCACTTCAAAGGAGAGTCAATGGACCAACGAGGGCATTAGAGTAGTTAAATTAAATGTCAAAGCTAAAAATGCTCTATATTGTGCTCTCTTTCCTTCTGAATTAGAGAAGATATCCTCATGTGAAACTACTAAGGATATCTAGAATAATTTGCAAATAGTTTATGGGGGCATAAACCAAGTGAAAGAAGCTAGGATTAGTTTGGTTATCCAACAATATGAAGTGTTCTACATGTTTATTGATAAGTCTATTTTTAACATATTCTCCAGATTTTTAAGACTCACTGACAACCTAAAAAGTTTAGGCCATGAGATTTCTTATTCCCAGCAGGTTAAAAAGATTTTAAGGTGTCTTCAAGATGACTAGATGCTGAAGGTCACAATAATTGAAGAACCTAAAGACTTGAATTAAATATCGGTTGCAGAATTAATGGGGTCATTGATGACCCATGAAGTGTTAGAGAATGAAAAGGAAGGAAAGAAGATGAAATTAGTTTATGGTCATGGAAGTGCAGACTCTTCATGTAGTAAGGGTAAGGAAAAAGATGTAGAAATCATAAAAACCCTCTCTAGGGAGATTAAAATCTACTAAAGAGGAAGAAAAAGAAAATTGTAAATTCAATAGAGCATTATACATGTAAGGAAGATGAAGATAATGCAAAAGAAAATGTAGAAGAACAAGAAATGTATTATTGTGTAACTACATTCCAATTAGAGTCATAATAGGAGTAGAAGTAGCTCCTCAACCTAGAAGAACAAAGAAACATCACTTTGTTTAAGGAAGCTAGGTAGGTGAAGGTAGTGTATTTCTTATCCTAAATTCTCTGCTATGCATTTCATCTTCTCTTAAACTTCACAACTTTATCTCTCATAAGAGAACCACTTGCATATGGGTATGCAAGAAGAGCTTGAAAGATAATCATCTACTAATTAGACCATAATCAAAAAGTATAAGCTAGATGAATTTTGGTTTAAATATGAGAAATAAAGTTGTTAGATTATGCATGATAGAGAGAGCATTAATTATTGAAGTATATGAGCATGCATTGTAGGGGGATAAACAGTTTAGTCCCTCATACCTATAATTAATGTGAATCCCTCGGCCCCTAGAACTTTTTATTATGAGAAAAAGGGGGAGAATGTTATAATTGTTGTATGTGAGGGAAATTGATATAAAGAGGGGAAGAAGGAGAAACTAAAATTTTTAAAAGTTTTGAATGTGGACCAATCTTAGCACAATGAGCTCAAATAAAACAAACTTCCATAAGCTTATCGAATAAGACAGATAGGGGGAGTTTTTTGGGTTCCTTAGTATGGCTTAACCCAAGAGAGGAGAGGTAAATTGAGTTTATGAAAATTTGTTACTTAACTCCTATTAAACCATTTTCCTCTTTTCGTGCTCATGTATGGTGTGTTGTAAGATGAATAATAAAATTATAAATTGCATGAAAGATAAAGCTATTAAATAAACATATACAAATAATACAATTTTTATAGTGGTTTGAGAACACCGTCCCTACATCCACTATTCCAAGAGCACACACTCATTATGCCTTGGGTTTTACTATATCCCATATAATGGAAATACAATAGTGCTCCCAGCACTATTCTAGATTCTAACTCTAAGGGGCATAAACAACTGTTCTCAACACTCTTATGAATTTCAGCTCTGGGGAGCATAAACATAGTGCTTCCAGCACTCTTTTAGTTTTCACAAGCTCAAAAGGAAACTCACTAGTTTCTAAGATCACCAGCAAACTTGATGGTTTTTTAGAGATCACCACCAACTCTTAGTTTTCACATTAGCCATAAAGCTATTACACTTTTACAAAGTGTTATAATGAAGCATGGGAGAAGATGTGATCCTTTAGTAGTTCCATGTAATATAGAAAGATGTCCCCATAATGTAGAGATAATAACCATAAAGATTTACACATTAAAACTTATAAAAGATAGATAATGGTTTAAGCTCTTAGCCATAAATGGAAGGATTTACATAATGTTAAGCTCATTTAACAAGTATTCCTTCACCACTTGAATCGTCCAAACTATCTCCTTGAATAGATTTCAAAAACTTGACCGTTATTGAGTGTGTTGGAAAGGATGCAAGAACGAGAGTAGCTTTGAATGAAGAAGACCGTTGTGATTTCTGCAGTTGGAGTCTATGCCTTCTGATTTGTTTCAAGCTATTGCAACACCGTTAAGTGAGAAAGTAAAGCTATGTTAAAAGATATTCCTCGCTGGACTTATCATAGCTAAAAAATCTACAATGCTGCTTATTGCCGAAAATGGTGACTAAGACAATTTTGCACATTTGAAGCATAGAGTGCAGATGCCATTTATATGCAAGTCACATCAATCAATTAAGCTCCAACAAGTCATGCCCTCTCTCATTTGCATTAAGTAGTCATAAGTTTTAGATAAATTCTCCTATGAGTTTTGTCTATCAGTTGATCCTTTCTAAATGTGATTTGTCTATAGTAAGTAATAGATGAATTTTGGCATCATAGACGAAGTTGAATTGATCAACAGACAAATTCTACTTTGTCTTGCTCAAACAAATGAAGTAAAATCTTCTTCTTTTGTTCATCATTCATCTGTAAAAAGTGACAGATGAATTCTGCCTCTATGTTAGGCAAATTAGGCTCTGCACTTTATCTATTGATTTATCTATAGTAAGTTATAGACGAATGTGCTTGTGCATTAAAGTTTACTTTGTCCAAGCAGCCACTTTATCTATGTAGCTTTATCTATACTCACTTTGCCACTTCCACTTCATCTTCCACTTTGTTCGTACTAAGTTACAGGCGAATTTTGATGTCATAGACGAAGTCAAATTCGAGCAACAGATGAAGATCATCTTCGCAACTTCTTGCTTACTTCATTCTTGCTTTGTCTATCTTTGCTTAGATGAAGTTGCTCTATATTGTCTTTACGTCTTACATTTTTATCCTCAGACAAATTCTTTCTTTTTGCTTTGCTGTCAGACAAAGTTTTTTTCTCTTTGTGCACGATTGCCTAGGTGACTATTTCTTTGTCATTCTTCTTTCTTCATTTGTCTGAGCACATGAGGGAATTGCTCCTTCCTACTTTGTCTCAGATAAACTCTAGTTAATAGATGGTTTGTAATTAAAACTCTCTAATCATGGCTTCGTCTTCAGCTGTTTCTATCATTGCATTTATCTATGGAGATTTCTCATTGAATTTTACAGACAAAGCAAGATCCTTTGCTGCCTATCTTAAAGCCTTGCTTCTTCTTCTTCCATGATCTTCATATAATTTGATCTTTCTAATTATAGCAGATGACGTTGCTAATTGTAGTTTTACACTTAGAAATTTTTTGCACTTGCTACATTATTGACTTTGAAATATATTATTTCCATAGAATGTATTTATCCTTAAGTAGTTTTCACATGATATGAAGCAAGGATAATATAAATCTCTATTTAAGCACATAATATGAAAACTCAATATAGTACTAAATATGATTCAAGAAATTAACACATTAAAGAATGATAGCTAAGGTTAAGCTCACCATGAAGTGAAAGATATATACTTGCATAATTAAACATTCATGATTATGAACATTTATCAAATCATAATTATGCATATGATTGTTAATGATTTAAGCACATATATTATTTTATCTTAACAGAAAATTTGTTATCATCAAAATCATATATAATAATCCTGACAGAGTTTACTTAGTTCATTAGAACTATTTTTATTAGTGCAAGTTATGAAGTTTTGTCATCATCAAAGGGGGGAGAATGATGACCCTAAGGGTTTAGTTCTTATGATTAACAAAACTTATTAATGACTTGAATTAAGTTGCTAAGATTTTTGGATTCAAAAGAAACCTCAGACCTAACAAAGACAAGTTTAGAGGGATATTTTAAAGGCTTTAGAGTGAGCTTCAGAACTTCAGGAAGTGGCATTTTAGAGTTTCAAAGAGAGAACTCTGAATTCATAAGCGAAAGAAGAATAGTTAGAGTGTGTTCAGAAGAAGAAAGAAGTTTCAAAATAAGAAGAAGAAGCTTCAGAGTATGTTCAGAAGAAGCCTCGAGTTTTAGAGTATATTTAGAAGGAAATTCAGGCTTTAGAGCAACTTCAAAGTTGCTTCAGAAGAGAAGATAGGAGCTTCAGAGGTTATTCAGAGTTGCTTCAGATGAGAGACTGAAGCATTAGAGATCAAAATACAGTCTTTGGGAAGAACAATGCTCAAAGGGAACTTCAAAACATTTGAAGTTGGCTTCTGATGTTTTGGAAATATAGCCACTGACGGTGGTTAGGAACATCAGACTTTTAGAGGGGGAGAACTTAATTCAGAAGTTATTAAGTTATACATGAAAATTATGATTGACATAAACCCAACCTTCAGGGATTCTAAAGTTTAACTTCAGCAACTCTAAAGCGTGCGTAAAATGGCAAATTGCATTAATTATTAAACACGCAATCTAAAATGGTCTAAAACATACCGAAATTGGTTGCAACGATAAGAATGATTTTGAAAGTTATAAATAAGAGTTCTAACCAAGAAGTAGAAAACTCTTGAGTGCATATAACAAGATTCAAACTTAATAACTCAAGATTCTAGAAAGTACAGATGCTCCAACAAGCTTCAACGAATTAGAGTGTTTAAAGATCTATCCTTAATCTTCAGAGGAGAATGAAGCACTATAATGTATTTAATATTTTATAATTAGACTTGAGGTTAAATTATGTGTACACTTATGCCTGATTAGAGGCAATCTCTCTACATATTATATTTGTAGGGGGGAATTACTGGTAAGTTTTGGAAACCAGTTTGTATTAGTTTTTTAGTGAGGTAAGAGGAAAACCAATGTTATAAGGGTTGTTAGTGAGCTTGGGAAAACGAGATTGTGTAGAGTTCTTGGTAAGCTAGGGAAACCAAGGGAGGTGTGATTCCATAGGTTATAGTGCAACCCAAGGTTAGAGACACCTTGGAGAGTGGAGTAGGTTCCAAGGGGGGCTGAACAACTATAAATCCTTGTGTTTTTATTGTTTATGTGGTTTTGTGCTTCCACCGCATTCTAGTTTCTCTTGGGTTAAGCTTAGACATTTAACTTGCTTATCATAGCAAGTTGGACCTAACATCAATCTCCTTGAGAGTTCAACTAACATCGCACTTATCCAATTAGGGTGTCAATAATGCCTCTCTATGGATGCAACTACTAGTTAAATAAAAACTAATGCTTTGAGATAGCTTATGATTATCTCATTAGATTTAACATTCAACCTTAATATATATATATATATATATACATTTGCATTTATTTAATCAATCAATCAATAATTAGACTATGACCCTTGCTTTCACTAAGAGCCTTATGAGGTGTAAACAAAATAAAATAATAAAAGTGTAACTTGCGCACTACACATGCATTCAATCATAGCAGATGAGAATAATAAAGTATGTAAAAGAGCCCAACAAATAGCAAAAAATGCATAATTTCATTTACCTTGCTATCTTTTATATCAAAAAATACATTTGTTTGACATCCTTGATTTTATATCTCTAAAGAAAATAATCTTAATTGAAAGGAAAAATGTGCCATGTCTAATTGATAAAGTTAAATAATAAAGCAAAACAAAACATAAGTGCAAATCATGAGTCTTAGCATAATAAACATGATTACGAGACAAACTAAGTGTGTAGATCATGAATCTAGGTAAATCAGGTATGACTACAAGTGTAGATTGTGAGTTTTGGTAGACTAGGCACAACTACGAGTAAAATAAGTGTAGATTATAAGTCTTGGTAGACCAGGCACAACTACGGGCATAAGATATGAGTATTGGTAGACCAAGAATAGTTATGGGTAAATTGGGTGTAGATTATGAGTCTTGGTAGATACAACACAACTATAGGTATAGGATGTAATTTTTGTTGAGTCTAACCCTTCTACTTAGCTTAATTTTAATGATGAACATGATTAACCAATTAAGTTTTGATGATGAGCAAACATGTGAGTAAAATTTTAAGGTACTAATGACTCATTTTCCCTAGTATTGCAGTGATATATGATTAAAATAAGTTAATTAAGCTAGGAAAGTTATGTCAGAGTGGTGGAAAGCATATGAATAATCATATCAAATTAAATTCCATCACAGTCAAGTTTTCAGAGGAAAAAAAAATCAAGGAATGATCAAGGAATAATGTCCCTAAACTAAGAAGAGGATTTCAGATGGATTGGAACAAGTCTAAAATCAACAAAAGCAAGTTTAGAACATATAGAAGCAATCAAAGGGTTTAAACGTCAAGTTTGAAAGCACAAATACAAATTTAGAATATTTAACAATGCTCAGTAGTTCTAGAGTTAAGTTTGAAAGTTTTAGAGAAGGCTTTCTAAATTTAAAGGAAAATTTCAGAGGAAGACGAAGCTTCAGAGGATAGTTCTGCAGAAGCTTTAGAAGAACAAAGAAAAGCATTTGAGACAGGAGTTCAAGCCTTTAGAGGCAATTTTCAAAAGATGTAGAAGCTTCAGAGGTCTCAGAGGAAGCTCTAAAAGCTTAAGAATATTACATCTCAAGTTTCAAAAGTACTTCAGATAGTCGACCCAAGCTTCAGAGGACTTCAAACGCACAAGAACACTTTTAAAGTCAAGTAAAAAACAATTCAAAACATATTGAAATATTGAAGCTTAGAATGTCTGAAAGTTGAGTCTAAACAACTTCAAAGGAAGTTTAGAGGTAGACCACTATGCATTAAAGTTTAAAAGGACCAATATGAACTTTGCTGGGAAGCAAGGAAGCACTTTAGAATTGCTTCAGAAGATGCTTCAAATAGTGAACACAAGCTTTAGAGGGAACTTCAAGTCTGAGAATGTGTTCAAAGGTGAAGTTCAAATCATATTATGCCATCAAAGGATTTGAAGATCAAGTGGAAACAATTTCAAAACATGTTTAGAGGAGAACTCCACATTTTAGAGTCAACAAATTCAACACAAGTTCATTTAACTTCTTTAGAAGATCTTCAAAGTTTATTAAAAGGTTTTTCGGATGAGGAGCAATGGTTACTGGTATGACAACATGTAGAAGGAACACTTTGAGTGTCAAAAATCAACTTTAGAGGGGTTATATTAGTATAAAAAATGTTGCTTCAGAGGTTTCAAAAGTTAACATTAGAGGTGTTGAAGCATGGAGGCATGGGGTTGAAGAATTCACGTCACTTTAGGTGTTCAGAAGTTCAAATTTAGACATGTTGAAGCATGTTTATAATGCAATTCAAAAGTCAGTTCGAAATGTTCTCAAGGAGCTAAGAATTTATAAGTCCTAACCTTTAGAGGTGCTAAAGTGTTACTTTAGAGGTTCTGAAGCAACGATGAAGACATAATGTTAAAGGTAAGAATATAAGTGTAGTACAATGACATATTACCATTTGGCATGATTATATGAGTTAAGTATGCTTATAAAAATATGGAAAATCCATTTGATGTATATGTGAAAGGGGTAATAGTATTTATAGAAGAGGTGTAATCAAGCATAAACCAAGCCTAAAAGCAAGAGTGAACTATGGCAATCAGTAGAGTATAATAAGATTGAATGAAGTAAGCAGAAGAAGGAAAGAAATCATACCATGATATGAGGGGCAAACACTCAGCGCCAATGACACGAGCATGTTAAAAAGCCCATTTATAAAGATAAACACTCAGTGCCGCTTGTGCCAATATGTTGATGGGCAGGTATTTTAGGTAGCACGATTGGCGCAACAATGCCTATTCTAGCATCATCTGTGCTAGTTCATTCAATGACAAAATAGTTTATTTAGTTGACTTTCTTGTTGTATATTGGATGCTTTATTAATTAAGTGTATTTATTGTATTTATATTATTTGAATAAATGTTTTAGGAAAAGAATTTAAGGGAAAAATCAGAAATAAGATGTTCTGTAAAGTTAAATGATGACATAGAAATAAATTACTTGGGATTAATGAAGTAATTTGATATGCATTAGAGAGCCTTAAATTATTAAAGATTTTGTATTATGATTGAGTTAAAAACCAATTAGAAAAATATCTATTAAGTAATTAAGTTCAATGCCTACCAAAATGTTAATTATGTGAAATTGGGTTTGAATGTCAACTGGGAGGGTTCTTTAGTTATTCAGCCCATGAATGGGCTTTGTTTGATATTATCACCTTGAAAGGAGAACTTACTATCCTTGAAATGTAGTGAGGGTGAGACACCACGAATATTAGTCAGGAGTCTTGTAACTTTCATAAATGGGATTGTAGGGAGGAACTGGAGCATATCAAAATTGGAAGAAAGTTGAGTTCAATTGTTTGTGGTTATGTCCACTTAGAATGTGGTTTAGACCACTTGGTTGGTGGCCTCCCAAGCATGGTATTGGATTATATTAGGTGAATTGAGGAAGGGATATAGAGAGGATAAAATAGAAATGAATAGAATTTCAACATAACAAAAATAGATTTGATATAATGGATATTTTAGGAGACTCTTAGGAGGAATCTTTGTTATTACTAGTAGCAAGTAATAGTCCCATAACAAAATTTTCAATTGTATAAATAAAATTATCATGTACTTAGAAATTTTGTTCGTTATTATTGTTTTATTTGACACCTGTTACAGAATACCCGGACTCACCTTATTTAATATGTTTTAGCTGATAAGCCAGAAGCAAGAGTCCAACAAGGAGTTGGAGCTCAAGAAAGGGATAAATCATGAAGTTTAGAAATTTTCCCCTTTTATCTAATTTTGATACATTATTTTAGACTGCATTAAAAATGCAAACTTGTAAATTATGTCAAAGATGTAAAGTTAAAAAGTAGAAGTCATAGTAATATGGATGTTATTACTGTAATATATATAAGTATGCTTACAAACTCTACTTTTACTGTGTATTATAGTTTTTGAGCAATCTGTGGTGTTTAGGAATGTTTCATACAGGTTTATGAAAGTAAGTTCAGGGTAGCCTATGTCCATGAGTTTTGCACAAGATTATGAACACCTGTAGATGACCACAAGACTGCATTTAGAACATGATATGGGCATTATGAATTTTTAGTGACGCCATTCGGATTAATGAATGCTCCAAAAGTCTTTATAGATTTGATGAATAGGGTGTTTAAATTGTATCTAGATCAACTTTTGATTGTCTTCCTTGATGATATTTTGATTTATTCAGAAGACAGAGAGGAGCATGAATCACATTTGGAAATGGCTTTGCGGAGGCTTTGGAAAAGAAAAGCTTTATGCAAAATCAAAGAAATTTAACTTCTGGATGAACAGTGTAGCCTTTCTAGACCATGTGATCTCAGGAGATAGTATTTCTATGGATCCTCATAAGATAGAAGTTGTAGTGAATTGGCCTAGGCCAAGTACAGTGACGGAAGGCAGAAGTTTCCTGGGATTAACTGGATATTATCAAAGACTTGTTGAAGAATTTTCTCGTATTACTCTGTCATTAACATAGTTGACTTGTAAAGAAATTCCATTTGAGTGGAATGATCAGTGTGAAGCAACATTTCAAGAATTAAAGAAAAGATTAGTGGAAGCATAATATACTTGCACTTCCGTCAAGTCAGGTTGGATTTGTGATATATAGTGATGCCTCAAAGAAGGGATTAGGTTGTGTCTCGATGCAGAATGGAAATGTTATAGCTTATGCATCACATCAATTGTGCCCTCATGAGCGCAATCCAACCTATGATTAAGAATTAGCAGTAGTAGTGTTTGCTTTAAAATTATGGTGACGCTACCTTTATGGAGGGAAATGTCTTGTATACATTGATTTCAAAAGTCTGAAGTATATCTTTCCTTAGAAAGAATTGAATATGAGGTAGCAATGATGACTTGAATTACTTGAAGACTATGATTTAAACATTCACTATCATACTAGAAAGGCAAATGTGGTAGCCGATGCTTTAAATAGAAAATCTAGGAGCAATTTAGCCAACATACTTACAAAAAAGACGGAATTGTTTGAGGAGCTACAAAAATTAAATGTGCAAGTTAGAATGAAGGGAATAATTGCTCAAATGTGTCAATTAAGTATTCATCCTACCTTAATAGATGAGAATAGCTTAAGAAGAGTTGTTAGATGAAGAATTTCAGAAATTGAAGTTGTAAATACCACAAAATGAGTTGCTAGATTTCTTCATTAGTGTAGACCATTTTCTGAGATATAAGAATCAATTGTTACTTCCTAATGAATCCGCGGTAGTGTAGAAAGTCTTAGAAGAAGCACATTATTCTCCATACACTATCCATCTTAGTAACAATAAAATGTATCATGATTTGAAATCTCAAGATTTGTTGAAGGGTATGAAAAATGATATTGCTAGGTATGTGGATAGATGTTTGGTATGCCAAAGAGTGAAGTTGGAGCACTAAAGACCAAGTGGATTATTGTAGCCTATTGAGATCCCTGAATGGAAATGGATAGATATAATAATGGATTTTGTCACTAGGTTACCAAAAAAAACTGCAGGATTTGACAATATATGGGTGATTGTGGATAGACTAACTAAATCTGCCCATTTTATATCAGTCAAGACTACATTTAGTACTAAAAAGTATGCATGGATTTATCAAAAAGAGATTGTGCATTTACATGATGTGCCTAAGTGATTGGAAGACATGCTTAAAGTATGTGTTCTAGAATGGGGCAAAGCTTAAAGTCAGTACTTGTCATTGATTAAATTTTTCTATAATAATATTTATCATTCTAGCATCTAGATGGCTACTTTTGAGGCATTACATGGGCATAAATGCAGATCTCCATTGTATTAGATTGAAGTGGGTGAAACCACTATAATAAGACCATAGATGACTGCAAATATAATTGAAAAAGTAGCTCAGATTTAGGAAAAGATTCGTATTGCTTAGTCATGTCAAAAATGTTATGCAAATGTATGAAGATGTGACTTGGAATTTCAGGTAGGAGATAAAGTCTTTCCAAAAATTTCTCCAATGAAAGGGGTAATGTGGTTCGGCATGAAAGGCAAACTAAGTCCAAGATATATTAATCCTTATAAGATTTTAGAGCAAATCGGTAAAGTGGCATATTGTATTGCCATGCCCCCATTATTGAGTGGAATTCACATGTCTTCTAAGTTTCATCTCTGAGAAGATAAGAACCTAATCCTTCCTACATACTGACAACCAAAGAAAAATCAAGAAAAAATTATAATATGTTGAGAAACCAATTCAAGACCAGGAAAAACAATTTAGAAATAAGACTATTCATATAGTGAAAGTACAATGGGATCACCATTTAGAAGAAGAAGTGACTCGGGAATTAGAAGAGCAGATGAGAACAAAGTATCCTTATTTTTTATTCCAAGTTTTGAGGATGAAACATTTTATAAGGGGGGTAGAATATGAGGCTTGAAAATTTGGTATCATGCAAACTTGTACTACAGCTAGAATTTGATAGTAGATGTATGATAATTGAAAAATAAAAATAGAGAATCATGATGATTATGTCTAATGAGCTAAGTATTATAAAGTACTGGAAGAAAGGATATGGCAAAATATATTCAAAGTAGTTTGTAAGTGCACTTGGGGATGTGCACCATTAGTGTGCATAAGAAAATTAGTTTAAATGCTCCATCTTCATCCCAAAAATCCATTGCACATCCAGCTCCCTCTCTCTTCATTCCAAAGCTCCAAAAATTTTTAGAACTTAGATAATTCGATGCCAAATTGCTTAGAAATTAACGGCAGCTAATCTAGCAACACTCTGGCATCAAGAGAACATCATTCTTAGTGGATTTCGAATTGTAGGATTGAAGGAAAACTTGGGATTTTACCCTACAGCTTGGATTTGGGAATTCCAATGGAATAAAATTGACTGATAAGTGATTTCTAGTACTAATTATCCATTTTGATTAAATAGGTTTCTTCAATTCTAGCTTAAGGAGTTAATTTAGGGATTAGGAGGTTGGAAAATGCAGAAAAGCATGATTTAAGTAGTGAAATGAGTACTTTGAATGTAAATTTTGATGTAACTTTAGTTGAATTATATATATATATATATAAGTAGTCTTGGAAAGAAAACTTAATTGAATAGTAGTTGCAACTATGAAAAATGAAAGTTGCATACTTAGTGTTTGAAGAAATGCTATTAAGAAGATGTGGCATGATTAACTTGTGATAATGATTCCATAATTATCTCCTTAACAACAGTTACATGAGAAATCAAGGAAACCCTATATAGGGAAGGGATTAGGTTAGACTATGAGAGTGAATTGTAGTAGTTGAGTTTTATAAGTAGTTAAGCTTATTTGAATAATGATGAAAATCATGGTTTGAGTGTAAACAAAATTTGGAAATACAAAGCATATAGAGGAATAAGGGTGTATTGGTTAGGTAAGCAGGTTACTTATATAAATTTTCTATATGCATTGATTGTTGGTTCCCGTAGGATGGCTTAACCCAAGAGGAGAGGGGTGAATTGGGTAAGTAAAAAATTAATTGATTAAACCCCTATTGGATCATTTCCCTCTTTTTGTACTTGTGTGTGGTGTGATGTAAGGTCAATAATAAAAATAATAGAATGCATGAAGAATAAAATAGATGACCAAACACGCGCAAACAAATAAGATAGTTTTTATAGTGGTTCAAGACCCTATCCCTACATCCACTCTTACAAGAGTACATACTCATTGTGCCTTGGGTTCCACTATATCCCGTATAATGAAAATACTCCTAGTACTCTTCTGGTTTTCATGAGCTTACTAGGAAACTCATAAGTTTCAAAGATCACCAGCAAACTTGTTGGTTTTCTAGAGGACACCAACAACTCATAAAATATGGTGTTCTTGAGCTCACCATAAACTCATTGGTTTCAAAGATCACTAGCAAACTTGTTGGTTTTCTAGAGCTCACCAACAACTCTCTATTTCAAGTTTACCAGAAAACTTATACACTTTTACATATGTTTCTCTTAGGCTCAGGAAAAGATATGATCTTTTTATACTCTATGTAAAAACAAAGATCGTCTCATAGTGTACACCGATGGCCATAAAGATATGCAGATTTAATCTCAAGGATAGATAACTGAAGGTTTAAGCTCTTGACTATGGGTAGAAGGATTTGCATAAGATTAAGCATATCTGAAAAGTATTCCTTCACCTCTTTTGAATCATTCCACCTTTTCTCCTTAAATATCTTCTCAATATATTTTATCATTGGAGAATATGGGTTTCATTGAATGTAGAAATGGTAGCAGCATTGAATGAATAAGACCATTTGAGTTTTCTTCCATTGAAATCTAGGTCTTTTTGTTTTGTCTTGAGTGGTTGCATCGCTATTTAGAGAGGAAGATGAGCTGTGTTAAAAGGTATTCCCCATTTGACTTGTCATAGCTTGAAAACCCTACAGTGTCACTTATTGTCAGAAATGGTGACTGAAATAAGTTTACACAATGATAACATGAGTGAAGATGCCATTTGGATACAAGTCACATGAATCAATTTTCCTTTGAAAGAAAAGTCACGGCCTCTCTATGTCTACATTGTCTATCATTAGTTGCAAACGGACTCCTCAATAGGTTTACCTATTAGTTGATACTTCATGAGTGAACTTTGTTTGTTGCAAGTAGCAAACAAACTTTGAGTAGTGTAGATAAAGTCACACCGATCAATAGATAAACACTGCTTTGTCTGCCTAAATTCCTCCAAGAGATTTTTTCGTTGGTCGATCCTTCGTGCATATGCTTTGTCTAATAACAGATAACTCTTGGTGGTGTTAATGAAGTCAAACTAATCGATTGATAAACTCTCATTTGTCTATACGAACAGATGAAGTATGATGTTCTTCCTTTATTCTTCATTTGTTTGTTGGAGGTGGCAGACAAAGCTTACATTATCTTGCTCTAATAGACAAAGTGCAATATTTATCTGATGTAAGCGATAGATGAACTATGTTCTGCTTTGTCTTGGATGGAATACTTTGCATGTTGTATGGGTTCATCTGTTTTAAGTTTTAGACAATTGTGCCTTTGTCTATTGAAGTCCATTTTTGGTCCAAGCAGCTTTTTGTCTGTTTAGCTTCGTCTATGCTCACTGAGCAGCTTCTGCTTCATCTCCTGCTTTGGTTGAAGCTTTGTCTATAGTAAGTAATAGATGAACTTTTGATCAAAGAAGTTTGTTCTTGTAACTTCTTTCTTTCTTAAATCTTCATTTGTCTGTCTTAGATCAGTTGAAGTTGCACTCCTTTATCTATTTATATTGCATTTTTGTCCTTAGACATATCCATTCTCCTAACTTTGTTGATTAGACAAAGTTTTCTTTTTTTTGTGCATGACTATCTAGGCAACAATCTCTTCTTACTCCCTTTCTCTGAGTATTTGATGGAGCTTCATCTTCTTTCTTTATCTCAGATAGGCTTGGTCTAGTTAGTATAGATAGTTTGAGTTTCTTGAATAACTTTATGCTCTTCGACCATGGCTTTGTCTTCAACTGCTTTTATCTTGCATTTATCTATTGAAGTTTCTCATTGTGATTAATAGACAACGCAAGCTCATTGTGGCATATCTTCGAAGCCTTGTTTTATTCTATTATATTTACTTGTGGAAGTCTTCTTTTAAACAATGCAACCTTGCTTGTCTTCAACTTTCTTTTTATTCTTCTTCTTACATAATCTCCATTAGTTCAGCTCCTCTGGAACATAGCAGATAGTTGTGGTAGTTTGTTGCTGCTCATGATCTTACACTTGAACTTTTTTGCACTTCCTAGGTTGTTAGCTTTTATATTCATTAAAATAATATATTTTATCCTCATATAATTTAATCATATTATAGAGCAAGGATAATATACGTCTATATTGAGTGCATAATGTGAAAGCTTAAATAATTGTGGTGCTTAGGATGATTTGATAAATTTATGCAAAATAATTATACGCATCATAAAATAAGAATGTATGCTTGAATAATTAATCATTAATGTTTATCAATTCATACTAATACATATGGTTGTTTAGAGATTTAAGCATACAAACTTCTTATAAGTTTTGGTATCATTAAAACCATATGCAATAATACTGATATTGATGTTTTGAATATAAGTTTATGAATTCTGGGCATTTGATTTGAATTTGGATAAGTTGTGTTATATGATATATTTGTACTCTTGAAATTGACTAATATAGTATAAGAATTAAGAGGATCATAGGTTACAGGTAAGAATATAAGTGTAGTACAATGACATATTACCATTTGGCATGATTGTATGAGTTAAGTATGGTTAGAAGAATATGAAAAATCCATTTGATGTATATGTGAAAGGGGTAATAGTTTTTATGTATGTAGAAGAGGTATAATCAAGCATAAATCAAGCCTAAAAGTAAAAGTTAACTATGGCAATCAGTAGAGTAAAATAAGATTGAATGAAGTAAGCTAAAGGACGAAAGAAATTAGACCATGATGTGAGGGGCAAACACTCAACATCATCGACATTGGCATGTTAAGAAGCCCATTAATAGAGATAGATGCTTTGTGCCGCTAGTGCTAGTACGTTGATGAGCAGGTGTTTTAGGCAGCACATTCGGTGCAGCAGTGCCTATTCTAGCATCATCGACACTAGTTCGTTCAATAACAAAATAGTTTATTTAGTTGATTTTCTTATTTTATATTGGCTGCTTTATTAATTAAGTGTATTTATTGTATTTATATTATTTGAATGTATGTTTTAGGAAAACAATTTAAGGGAAAAATAAGAAATAAGATGTTATTTTAAGTTAAAGGATGACAAAGAAATAAATTACTTGGGATTAATGAAGTAATTTGATATGCATTAGAGAGCCTTAAATTATTGAAGATTTTGTATTATGATTGAGTTAAAAAATAATTGAAAAAATATGTGTTAAGTAATTAAGTTGAATGCCTACCAAAATGTTAGTTATGTGAAATTGGATTTAAATGCCTGCCGGGAGGGTTCTTTGGTTATTTAGCCCATGAATGGGCTTTGTTTGACATTACCACCTTGATGGTGAAGAGGCTAGCCTATTAGATGTGTGACTCCTCTAATTACTTAGTAGGTGTGAAAAGAGAACTTATTATCCTTGGAATGCAGTGAGGGCAAGACACCACGAGTATTAGTCGGGAGTCTCATCACATTCATAAATGAGATTGTAGGGAGGAATTGGAACACATTGAAATTGTAAGAAAGTTGAGTCCAATTATTTGTAGCTATGTCCACTTGGAATGTGGTTGAGACCACTTAGTTGATGGCCTCCCAAGCATGGTATTGGATTATCTTAGGCGAATTGAGGAAGGCATATAAATAGGATGAAATAGAAATGAATATAATTTCAACATGACAAAAATTGATTTGATATGATGGATATTTTAGGAGACTCCTAGGAGGAATCTACATTATTACTAGTAGTGAGTAATAGTTTCATAACAAAATTTCCAATTTTATAGAGAAAATTATCATGTACTTATAAATTTTGTATGTTATTATTATTTTATTTCATGCCTACTTACTGAGTGCTCGGACTCACCTTATTTTAATATGTTTTAGCTGACAGGCTGGAAGATAGGGTCCAACATGGGGTTGGACTCAAAAAAGGGGTAAATCATGAAGTTTATAAATTTTCCCCTTTTATCTTATTTGATACATTTTTTTTTGGAATGTATTAAAAATGCTAATTTGTAAATTATGTTAAAGATGTAAAGTTAAAAAGTAGAAGTCATAGTAATATGCATGTTATTACTGTAATACGTATAAGTAGGCTTTCAAACTCTACTTTTACAGTGTGATTATGGTTCTAGGCAATCTGTGGTTTTTTGGAATGTTTCATATAGGTTTAATATAGGTTTATGAAGGTAAGTTTAGGGGAGCTTATGTCCATGAGTTTTCCTATTACTACGTTCGTAACATTTGGGAAAGGTAGGGCATTATAGAGTGGTATCAGAGCAAGTTTTGCTTGATACTTAAAAGGATAGTGAGAATAATTCCCAGAACTATAATAGTAAAGTGTTGGAAATTAATGAGTGAATGACATGTGTGTTTGTTTTTAAATGTTAAAAACATGGGGGGACATTGGAATAAGCTGTGAATTGAAATGTTATATTGATAACTTGAGTAAATAGTAACCATGCTACTATATGATCATATTCTCTTCCTTTTATAGTATAGCACCGAGGAAGAGAGTGGATAAAGGCAAAGCACCCATGGTGGAAGAATTGTCACTGAGAAGGATTACTTAGACTCGAGTGATAGTGGTTGTTATTAGAGAAACACAGGTAGATGCCTCCAGGGCTAATGATATTCTTGGGTCAACCCAGAATGAAGTGGAAGGAGTAGTTGAGCCTGAAGAAGGCCATTTTGAGGTGGAGCCTACACGAATAGATAAGGCTGACACTGGAGGTTCTAGTGGTGAGGCTATTCTACCTATTTTGCCCCAAACAATGACACTAGAATACAGTGTTATGATGGCAATGATTGCGAGGATTGCCCAGACCCTACATGAGTTGGTGCAGACACAGAGGAGGCCTGTAGGATAGCCTTAATAGCTAGCAGGGTTGAGTGAAAGACCTACTCATATGCGGCAAGCTCCTCTTGTGCAGCTAAGGATGGGCTTAAATATGAAGGCCTTCCAAAATATGAGGCCTCCAGTTTTTAAAGGCTAGTAGGATTACCTTGAGGTAGATGAATAGATTGCTGGTATGGAAAAGGCATTTGAATATATGGAGTGTCCTAAAGAGCATAAAGTTTCGTATGGGGTTTATCAGTTGGAAGGCAAAGCAGAACATTGTTGATGTACTAAGAGACTAAGTGTTTTTGGTCATGGGGCAGGAATGTTACGGGTTGAATTTAAGAAGAGATTGGTTCATCGATATGTACCTATTAATGAGAAGGCTAGACGAGCTACTGAGTTTATTGGCATTATTGCAAGGTAGGGAAAACAGTAGAAGAGTATAAGGAACAGTTTAGATCTCTAGCACGATTTGTGCCATGAGCCCGAATGGATGCAATAGAAAAAGCCTAGAAATTTTAGGAAGGATTACGGTTGGATATCCAAAAAAAAAGTTGGCCCCACCTATGCTAATTCGATATGAGGATATTCTAGAGTAGGCTCCTCTAGTTGAATGAGAGGTAGAGGATCAATCTAAATTTAGAAAAAGAAGACATATGCGACAGACTGAACTAGGATGACCAACCAAGCCAAAAGCTAGGCAAAGTAGTAGTGCAATGTCTGAGAAAACTTGTAATTATTGCAAAAAGCTAGGACATTTAAAATTTGACTACCCTATACTATTGAAGAGGTTGGAAGGGAGGCAATCTATGTCGGCCCTAGGACCGATGAGAGAAACTAGTCAGGGGTCGAATCAACCTTGGGAAACTAGGCAGAGAAGATCACTCACTTGTTTCCTTTGTGGTGAGACTAGTCATATTAAGTGGAATTGTCCCAATCAAAGGAAAAGTGATAGTGTGACCTCCCGAGCACCACCCCAGTCTGAACGTGGTAGAGGTTAGATGAGAGGAAGAGTTCATGGATTTAATATGCTCTTGCCTCTCAGTATGAGGAGCATAAACCACCAATGACTACAATCATGCCGGCAACCAATGCACAAGAAGCACAGGCCATGAATCACATGGTTACTGATAATCTTCTTGTATGTGATTATATGGCTTATGTATTATTTAATCCAAGCACCTCTCAATCTTTTGTTTCTATTGCATTTGTAAATATAGCTAGTTTGTCTAAATACCTGATGCATCATGTAATAGAAGTATCCATTCCATTGAAGGCAGTTAGCACAACTACAAATGTTATGAAATACCTATAGTAATCAAGAATAGACAATTTTATGTTGATTTAATTATTTTGAATATGGAAGGTTTGGATATTATACTGTATCTGAATTGGCTAGCCAAATATGAGGCTACAATTGAATATAAAACTAAGCAAGTAACCTTAAAGACTCTGGATAAGGTTGAAAATTTCTTTAGAATTTTGCCTGAGGGTAAAACTCCTATGCAAGTGTCAGCCATGAAGGCTCTCAGTTTAGTACAAAAGGGATGTGAAGCATATTGGGCATCAGCTAATGACACCCATTCAAAACATCGAATGTTGAAAGAAATACCAGTAGTGCAAGATTTCTAAGATGTGTTCCCCAGTGAATTGTCTGGATTACCTCCCGAACGAGAAGTGGAGTTTGAGATTGACCTTCAACCTAGGGTGAAGCCAATATATAAAGCTCATATTGCATGGCACAAGTTGAACTAGTAGAATTGAAGCTTTAGTTGCATGAATTACTGGATAAGGGATTCATTCATCCTAGTGTGTCGCTGTGGAGTGCACTGGTGTTGTTTGTTAAGAAAAAGGATGAAAGTTTGCGATTATGCATTGGTTATCCAAAATTGAATAACGTTACCATCAAGAATAATATCCATTACCTAGGATAGATTATCTATTAGATCAGTTGCAAAGAGCTATAGTATTTTCAAAAATAGACTTACAGTCCGGATATCATCAATTAAGGATTAAACCTACCAATGTTCACAAAATTGCATTTAGAACACGATACGAGAATTATGAAGTTTTAGTGATGCCATTCAGATTAATGAATGCTCTAGCAGTCTTTATGAATTTGATGAATAGGGTGTTTAAACCCTATATAAAGTAGCTTATGATTGTCTTCATTGATGATATTTTGATTTATTCAAAAGACAAAGAGGAGCATGAATCACATTTGAGAATGGATTTGCGGAGGCTTAGGAAAGAAAAACTTTATGCAAAATTAAAGAAATGTGACTTCTGGATGAATGGTATAGCCTTTCTCGGCCATGTGATCTCAGGAGATGGTATTTCTATGGATCCTCATAAAATAGAAGCTGTAGTGAATTGGCTTAGGTTGAGTATAGTGACAGAAGTTAGAAGTTTTTTGGGATTAGCTAGATATTATTGAAGATTTATTAAAGAATTTTCCTGTATTACTCTACCATTAACATAGTTGACTTGTAAAGGAATTCCATTTGAGTGGAATGATCAGTGTAAAGCTACATTTCAAGAATTAAAGAACCGATTGGTGGAAGCACCAATACTTGCACTTCCGTCAAGTCAAGATGGATTTGTGATATATAATGATACATCCAAGAAAGGATTAGGTTGTATCTTGATGTAGAATGGAAATGTTTGGAATTAGCAGTAGTAGTGTTTGCATTGAGAATATGGTGACACTATCATTATGGAGGGAAATGCGATGTATACACTAATCACAAAAGTTTAAAATTTATCTTTACTCAGAAAGAATTGAATATTAAGCAGCATCAATGGCTTGAATTACTTGAAGACTATGATTTATCATCCTACAAAGGCAAATGAGGTAGCTGATGCTTTAAGTAGAAAATCTAGGTGCAATTTAGCCAAATACTTACACAAAAGACAAAATTTTTTGAGGAACTATGAAAATTAAATGTGCAAGTTGGAATGAAGGGAATAGTTGCACAAATGTGTCAATTAAGTATTCATCCTACCTTAATAGATGAAATCAGAACAACTTAAGAAGAGTCATTAGATAAAGAATTCTAGAAATTGAAGCTGCGAATACGACAAAATGAGCTACCAGATTTCTTCATGGTGCAAACCATCTTATGAGATAAAGGATTCAATTAGTACTTCCCAAGGAATCCCCGCTAGTGTAGAAAGTACTAGAAGAAGCACATTATTCTCCGTACACTATCCATCCTAGTGGCAATAAAATGTATCATGATTTGAAATTTCAATACTGGTGGAAGGGTATGAAAAATGATATTGCCAGATATGTAACTAGATGTCTGTTGTGCCAAAGAGTGAAGGCGAAGCACCAAAAACCAGGTGGATTATTGCAACCTATTGAGATTCCTGAGTGAAAATGGATAGATAACAATGGATTTTATCATTGGGTTACATAGTTAGACTTTAGTAGTACTTATCACCCCCAAACAGATGAGCAAACCAATAGAAGAATTGATTGTTGGAAGACATGCCTAGAGTATGTGTTCTAGAATGGGGCAAAGCTTGGAGTTAGTACTTGTCATTGATTGAATTTGCCTATAATAATAATTATCATTCTAGCATCTAGATGACTCCTTTTAAGGCATTATATAGACATAAGGTGAAACCACTATAATAAGACCATAGATGATTGTAGTTATAATTGAAGAAGTAGCTTAGATTTAGGAAAAGATCGGTATTGCTTAGTCACATCAAAGAAGTTATGCAGATGTACAAAGATGTGACTTGGAATTTCAGGTGGGAGATAAAGTCTTTCCAAAAATTTCTCCAATGAAAGGGGTAATGTGGTTCAACATGAAAGGCAAACTAAGTCCAAGATATATTGGTCCTTATGACATTTTAGAGAGAATCGGTAAAGTGTTGTATCTTATTGCCATGCCCCCATTATTGAGTGGAATTCACAATGTCTTCCATGTGTCATCTTTGAGAAGATATGAACCTAATCCTTCCTACATACTAACACCCAAAGAAATTCAAATAAAGGAAAATTTATAATATGTTCAGCAACCAATTCGAATATTGGATGACTAGGAAAAATAATTAAGAAACAATTGATAAAGATTCCATAATTATCTCCTTAACTAGAGTTAAATGAGCAATCAAGGAAACCCTACATAGGGAAGGGATTAGGTTAGACTATGATAGTGAATTGAAGTAGTTGGGTTTTATAAGTAGTTAAGATTATTTGAATAATGATGAAACTTGTGGTTTAAGTGTAGGAATTTAGTTGCAAAGCATAATTTGGAAATACAAAGCATATAGAGGAAGAATGGTGTATTGGTTAGGTAAGCAGGTAACTTATATAAATTTTTTGCTTGTATTGATGTTTTGAATGTAATTTTATGAATTCTTAGCATTTGGTTTGAATTCAGGTAAGTCGTGTTATATGATATATTTATACTCTTGAAAATGACTAATATAGGATAAGAATTATGAGGATCATTGGTTAAAGGTAAGAATTTAAGTGTAGTACAATGACATATTACCATTTGGCATAATTATATGACTTAAGTGTGCTTAGAAAAATATGAAAAATCCATTTGATGTATGTGTGAAAGGCGTAATGTTTTTTATGCATGTAGATGAGGTGTAATCAAGCATAAATAAAGCCTAAAAGCAAGAGTGAACTATGGTAATCGGTAGAGTACAATAAGATTTAATGAAGTAAGCCAAAGGAGGAAAGAAATCAAACCATGATGTGAGGGGTAGACACTCGGCGTTGTCGACACCAACATGTTAAGAAGCCCATTTATAGAGATAGACACTCGGTGCTGTTGGTGCTAGTACATTGATGGGTAGGTATTTTAGGCAGCATGCTTGGTGTAGCAATGCCTATTCTAGCGTCATTGGTGCTAGTTCGTTCAATGACAAAATAGTTTATTTAGTTGAGTTTCTTGTTGTATATTGGCTGTTTTATTAATTAAGTGTATTTATTGTATTTAAATTATTTGAATGTATGTTTTAGGAAAAGAATTTAAGGGAAAAACAAGAAATAAGATGTTAAGTAAAGGATGACATAGAAATAAATTACTTTGGATTAATGAAGTATTTTGATATGCATTACGGTGCCTTAAATTATTAAAAATTTTGTATTATGATTGACTTAAAAACCAATTGGAAAACTTTGTGTTAAGTAATTAAGTTGAATGCCTACCAAAATGTTAGTTATGTAAATTGGGTTTGAATGTCTGCTGGGATGGTTTTTTGGTTATTCATTCCATGAATGGGCTTTGTTTGATATTACCATGTTGATGGCGAATAGGCTAGCCTATTGGATGTGCGACTCCTCTAATTACTTAGTATGTGTGAAAGGAGAACTTACTATCCCTAAAATGCAGTGAGGGTGAGACACCATGAGTATTAGTTAAGAGTCTCATAACATCCATAAATGGGATTGTAGGGAGGAACTGGAGCACACCAAAATTGTAAGAAAGTTGAGTTCAATTATTTGTGGCTCTGTCCAATTGAAATGTTGTTGAGATCACTTGGTTGATGGCCTCCTGAGCATAGTATTGGATTATATTAGGCAAATTGAGGCAGGGATATAGATAGGATGAAATAGAAATGAATATAATTCCAATATGAGAAAAATAGATTTGATATGATGGATATTTTAGGAGACTCCTGGGAGGAATCTTTGTTATTACTGGTAGCGAGTGAGAGTTCCATAACAATATTTTCAATTGTATAGAGAAAATTATCAAGTACGTCAAAATTTTATATGTTAATAAGTGCCCAGGCTCACCTTATTTTAATATGTTTTAGCTGACAAGCCGAAAGATAGAGTCCAACAAGGGGTTGGAGCTCAAGAAAGGGATAAATGATGAAGTTTAGAAAATTTCCCCTTTTGTCTTATTTTGATACATTATTTTGGAATGTATTAAAAATGTAAACTTATAAATTATGTCAAAGATGTAAAGTTAAAATTTAGAAGTCATAGTAATATGCATGTTATTACTATAATACGTATAAGTAGGCTTACAAACTCTACTTTTATAGTGTGATTATGGTTTTGAGTAATCTATGGTATTTGAGAATGTTTCATATAGGTTTAATGTAGGTTTATGAAGGTAAGTCTAGGGGAGCCTATGTTTTTGAGTTCTCCTGTTACTGCCTTTGTAATGTTTGGAAAATGTATGGCGTTACAAGATGTCATCTTTAAGAAGTTTCAAAGTTGATCTTCAGAGGTTTGAAAGGCCTTACTAGAATGCATCCACCTACCAAGTAGAGTTTAGAGGTAAGAAAAGGGGCTTCATAACTCTTAAAATTAATAGAGTAATGGTAAGTAACAACACCACCTAACCTTCACAGGTATGAAATTAAATTTCAAAAGTTTGGAGTGTGCTCGCTGGAAAGCTTATTTTTGAGTAAAAACATACCATCAAAATGGTCAAAAAGTTTCCAAAAATACTATAATGAATATATTATCTTCAAAGAGATATAAGTAGAGATTTAAATCACTAGAAGAAATTAGTTGAGAAAATTAAAAGAAAGCATTTACAAGCATTCAAAGTTTCTTCCAAGTTTCAAACTCTCACTATGCTGAACTCTGATCAAGAATTCAAAACTCAATCCTCATCAAAATTTCATTACAACACCGTGTATTGATTTCAATAAGTAGGAAAGACATGTTGTAACTATAAGAGTTTGTTCATGAACTCAGGAAAACCAACATGTGTATTGGTTTATGTTAGAGGAACCTGACACAGTAAGAAAGGTTATCTAAAGAATTGGAGGAACCCTACTTGGGACAAACCATTATAAAAACATTTGTCTCTTGTGCTATGTGATATTTTTCATTCCTTCGTAGCACTAATTATTTTAAACTTGTCCAAAGTTTTTGAAAACACTTAATTCATCCCTCCCCCCATTTGCCCTCTTAAGCTACCTTTAGTAAGGGACCAACAAGTTGGTGCCTATGTAATGGTGTTGTTAGAAGTCCTAGTTAAGTGGGTGACCACATCTAGTGTGTATTTAGCTACTTGGGCATACCACTTTGGGTGCTAGTCTCCTTCTTGTTTAGGCATATGAACCTTTGGCACAAGGCTTGAGGCTTCAGGTGACTTTATAGGCCCATGATGGAATTTTGTCAACCCTTGTTACAATTATAGCACTAGCTCATCTTGACTCGGAATTGGTCTCCTTGGTCTTTACCAATCAAGGCCTAGTCATTGGGTCTAATATCCAACATTAGCCTCTCCTAAAAAGTCAAACTTGGTGTGTGTTGCTTGTTTAACTATCAAGGTGGGTAAGCACAACTTTAAGATATGGTGCTTCCTCTCCCATATTCATGTTTACCAATGCTAATGGAAGAGCTTTTAAAAGTTCATGGAAAGCCTATTCTTTCTTCAATCAAGTGCTTCTTTTCTTCATTCTTCTTCTTTTGTTTCTATTATGGAGTATTCTTCATCAAGTGATTCACTAAAGGACTTTGGTTAGATGACTTGATCCCATCTTCTCCATCAGCTTAAGTATAGTCGAAGATCAAAGAATTGTGCTCACAACTTCATATTATGCAGGATTAGGTCCAACGATTGTGTTGTTGAGTCTAAGGGTTTGGTTTTGATGATTAATAAAACTTGTTAATGACTTAAATTAAATAAATGATATTTTTGCCAAGATTTCATAAAAGGAAAGATGTGTTTTGACATTTAGAGACATTTCAGAGGCATTTCAGAGGTTCTGAAGGGTCACAGCAGATATGCCAGCCACTTGCAATACTGCTTATAGGGCTCCAGGAAGATACGTTCTCATTGGATAGTCGTAACTGATAGGGAAACCATTTGTGGTATCGCCTAGGGTACAGTTGATTGGCGAAGTTGCCTACTGTAGTATCTACTACTCTAACGGTTGAAAATCCAAGTGGCGCTACAATAGGCATATTGCAACGGTCTTCTTCCAAATGGTCTAAAGTGTCTTTAGATTGTATAAATAGATAATCCATTGAAGAGAAATGAGATGCTTGAGGGTTCGATAAGCTTAATAAGAATCAAACAAAAGTAACCAATTCAAATTTGAAAAGTGTATTCACTCTAAGTTGTTGTCAAGATTAAGGGATTTCAAGACCACATCATTACCATCTCAAAGAATTCAAATCATTATAAAATTTTTATTATATATCTTTTATTACTAAGCTTAAACTTTTATACACTTAGGCCTAGTTAGAGGTAGTTTATTATACACTTATATATGTATTATTAAGTTTCTGGTTAGCTCTAAAAACTAGGTTGAGTTGTTAGCTCTAGAAACCAGTTGTATGAGTTGTTAGTGAGCTCAAGGAAAATCAACATTATAGAGTTTCTAGTTAGCTTGGTAAAACCAAATTATGTAGAGTTCTTGGTTAGCTAGGGAAACTAAGTGTGATTCCACAGGTGATAGTGGAACCCAGGGTTGGGGAAACCTTAGAGAGTGGAGTAGGTGCCAAGGGAGCCCAAACCACTATAATCATTGTATTCTTATTATCTTTATGCTTATGTGCTTCCACTGCTTCCATTTTCTGCACTTACACATCCCATTAGCTTTCCTCACATCTCTTGGACTCCATCTTTTCCATACACTCTACATATCATAATAGGGTTAGACCCAACATATGTGAGTTGCTAGAGGATGTTTGCAAGGCCTAGAAGAATGAGTAGCGAAATTGGAGAGTCCCATGCCCTTTCTGAGTAGGCAATCGAGAGGTGGCTGCATTGAAGGAGGAGATTACTGATGCCCATAGCATTAACCAATATAATTACAAACTTGTTGTCGGCCTCCTAGGTGTCAATGTTGTCAAGGAGTGGTGTCATTAAGTCACCTTCCTTTTTTGCTTTTTCTTGTTTTCTCTTTTTTGCTCCAAATCTATTATTGGTTTCCATTTTTCTCTATAAAGCTCTTTTCGAAAGGTGACATAGCAATTTTGTTGATTTTTGTTCTATCCATTTCTCTTATAAAAGTGACTTTGTTAAATGAAGAGATTAGTTTGTTATTGTCTTCCTTGTTTTCTTACTTGCCACCATTCCTCTAGCCTAGTTTGTAAACTTAGTTTGGGTACCTAAGGCTATTGCAAATGTTGTAAATGAAAAATATGGACCAAATGAGAAATTAGTGGCATCCAAGAAGCAGTGGGTACCAAAGTTTTATGCTACTAACCCAAATTGATACAAAATTAAAGCTTAACTCTATCTATGCAAGTGTGCTTGAGAGCTACAAGAACCAATACATAGTGTATCAATAGTGGTTGCTCAAGACGCATAATAGGGGAAAGGGAGCTATTTATAGAACTTAAAGCTAAAAGTGGTGGAATTGTAACCTTCGGGGACAATGGTAAAGGTAGAGTGGTTGAGATTAGCAAGGTTAGCCAACCACAGTCTACCATTATTTCAAATATTTTTCTAATAGAGAGATTAAAACCTAACTTTTTATGTGTGAGTCAATTTTGTGATAGTAGTTACAATGTTATGTTTAAATCTCAAAATTTTTCAGTCCTCGATTGGCCAAACTATGTTGTAGTCTATGGTAGAAGGCATGAAAATGTGTATTTGGATCTATCCACTATTATACCCTAAGAATTAAACATAAAAAGTAGTTTAGAATGCATTACAACCCCTTATTATACCCCCCAAATAGTTGGTTAATTTATGTTAGTGATGAAAATTATTAAATACTAATTTTTATTTATAAAACTATTTAAATTAGATATTATTTTATATAAAAAAATTATAAAAATAATCATGGCAATTGTAAGGGAACTCTAACACCAGATATTCATGGTGCAATTGGCACTACGCCATGTTAGATTCCCCCTTCAAATGGGGAACCTTTCCAATCACAACACAGTTCTATGAAGCTTTAGAATTGCTCCTTAAAAAGGACCCCTTAAAGAACTAGGGATGTGTGTTCCTCTAGATTCCTCCTCTAGATAGGAATCCCCATCCAATTGCAATTGTCCCAATGCATTGAACCAACCACAACTATAAATATACCAGATATGCACTCTCTTTGGATAAGCTCTCTCTTTATTGTCCTCACCCTCTATTAAGTTTTTTTGTTGACCTGAGCTTCGGAGTGCTTTCGCCAGGACCTCTCTAGGTACCCTCAACACTTTCTTTATTTTGTAGGATCTTCATACAATACTATTGGAGAGTGATTTGGGTCCAGCTCAAACATTGGCATTGTCTACGGGAATGTTCATTAAAGCATAGCCATGTCAGGCAAAAACTTGAGAAACCTGAAAGTTTCCCCAAATCCTTTCCTAGGAGACCACATGTCTCCTAGACTAGATGAAAATCATTCTATGTCTAGAACAGACATGCTACTATACCAACTAAGGCAATCATATAGCCTCATGATACAATAGATGATGCAGTAGTTGATGTAGCAATAAAAGGATTTCGTGGAAAGAGTGTTCATAAGATTGTCGAGCGAGATGTTCTTATACAACAACCCCATGACCCCTCAATCAACACATTCCCTTCTCTACCCACTCCCAGAACCAAGGTCAGAGTGGCACCAAATCTGACAGTCCCACACAAAATCGAAGATGTACCTGGAACTGGCCCTACATCAAGACCTGCCATTCTAGTTCCAACAATACATCCCGCTGCCCTTTCCACTCCCAGGGTAGTTCAAGAAGAAGCAATTAATGGTGGGGGTGTTAATTAGCCTACATGGTCCACTAACATTGCCCTAGATCCAATCCAAAGACCATCAAGCTCGTCCTCCGGGGAGTACGCTCAACTCCATCTGCAAATATAAATTATTGGATGAAAGAATGGTTGAGTTGGAGGGATTAATCCCTCAAGTGCAAGCTAATTTTGGTGTCATGCTATGTCCGACAAGGCAGGACAATTATGGAGGCATGGTGAGACAATCTCCTTTCACCAAGGGAGTCCTAGGGGAACCCTTGCCCAAAGGATTTAAGATGCTACCCATAGAGGCATACGACGGAACTATTGATCCAGGGGGTCATCTGACCAGATACGATACTCAACTGAGCCCATAAAATGCCACACCTTCCAACCCACACTAAAAGAATCATTATAAATGCATTTTTTCTCTTGCTTTGTAGGGAAGTAGAAGTAGAAGAGCACCATAGAATCATTGATGGCAATCAAACAGAAGGATAATGAGTCCCTCAAAGATTACGTTGATAGGTTCAATCACCTTATGCTGGACATGAAGGGACTAGACCTCACTATGGCAACAACAACATTGTAGAGAGGAATTAGAGATAGGCAAGTGAGGTATCAACTACATATTTTCCCTCCTAGAACATACCTTGAACTTCTAAAAGCTTTAAATAGGCATATTGATGCAAAAGAATGCACAAGAGATGAAGATATCAATTCCAAAAGGAAGCAAAGCATATCCCCACAATGCCATGGAGGGGAGAAGGGGTACCACCAAAAAGGGTCTTTTGGCAAAGAAAGGAATAACTTCACACCCACCCTTGATGACTCACGCACAGGGGTACCTTCCTTAACCGTGCACACTGCAAAGAAACCCCCAGAGCCAAGTGTCTAATGAATATTGCCTTTATCATAAGGTGAAGGGTCATGATACTGAAAATTGCTTATAGCTTAAATAAGAAATTAAGGCCCTTGTCAAGAAAGGAAGGTTGCAATGATACTTAGTAAGCAACAGGCATAGAAGGAAAAAGGCAAACAATAGAAGGGAGGAAGTTAAAACAAAGGAAGCTAGCCCCAGGGAAATGAGCAAGTACATAGCTAACAAGGCAAATTTACCAACCACTAAGACCATCCATGTCATCACAAGCAGACTAGCCACTGGAGGAAGCTCACCTGCTCGCAGGAAAGCCTCTTTGGAGTAATTAAATTTGGTTGGACAAACCTCTAAGAGAAAATGGGGGGATGATTATGTCATTATCTTCTAAGAAGAGGATGAGCACAACATTGTTGTTCCACATGACAGCGTTGGTCATCTCCACCATTATATCAAATTTTAAGGTGAAGCGTGTGATGGTGGAAACTGGTTTATCGGTAAACATCCTATTCTATCACTGTTTCAAGAAGATGGGGACTTCCAAGGACAAGCTAAAGTCAACAGCAGGGCAATTAACGGGGTTTATAGGTGATGGAGTAAGGCCAAAAGGTATAATTACTTTACCCTTTACCATAGGAGAAGGGGAAATAAAGACAACCACAAGTTTGGAATTTCTAGTGGTGAAAGTCCCGTCTACTTACAATGTTGCCCTCAAATATCCCCAGGCTAAATAAAATGATTGCATTAATATCAACATATTTCTAGTGGTGAAAGTCCCGTCTACTTACAATGTTGCCCTCAAATATCCCCAAGCTAAATAAAATGATTACCCTCAACAGATTCCCCTCCCAATGAGAAAGCACAGCCAAAGGAGACTAGAAAGCTTGTAGGGAATGTTACGAAAGTTCATTGAAGGGAAAGGTAACCAATAACCTATAGATTGACACCATGAACTCCTAAGATGAGCAACAAATCACAAGAAGTGAACCAATTGAGCCATTGCACATGGTTCTACTATACTTGAATAGCCCCCAAAAAACCATCTTAATTGGCTCGGCCTTGGAACCAACCTTGTGGCAAAGATTGGTTGCGGTCCTAGAAGATAATTATGTTGGTCCCTTTAAGATGGTGACTTAAGAAAGGGGGGGGGGGGGGGGTAGGAATTGAGTCTTTAAAATTTTTGGCCAGATAATAATTAAAGTGAAAAGATAAATAAAAGATTGATAATATAATATACTTTGACTAATACTTTTATAGTGATTTGGCCCTTCACTTGGGTTCCTACTCCACTTCTCTAAGTTAGCCTTTTCTGTTAACCTCAAGTTTCCCTAACATTTTCTTTAATCAATAACTATCTAATCAAACAAATCTACTTGCTGGTTTCCAAGCTCACCAACTAACTTATACAAATACTAAGCAAATATCCTACTTGATTTCACTACACAAAGGCAAGTCTTTGACTTGCAAAAATATGCAAAAATAAATGTGTACAAGTATTAATGCCTCTAGCAGGCTGATTTTGTACAAAGTTCAGAAGCAATAAATATAGTTAATATAATAATAAAATAATAAGATTCAATCTCCAAAAGTGGTTGAATGAATGACTTTGAATAATTCTTTAAATGAGTTGCAGTAGAGTTGAAATCCTGGAAGAAAAGTTTTAAAGACTTAACAAATGCTCTTTTATTTCTTAGAATGACCTCCTTGATTTCTTTGTTCTTACTTTACTTTTTTTATATTGAAACCTCTAACTTTCTTTGTTGTGGTAGGTGAGAATCATTTAATGTATAAAAATGTTTAAATTTATAACCCTTGTACTTTCCAGCATGGTTTTGGAGTCTATGATTAAGTATCAGATCCTTCAAGATTTAAGTGGTATGAAGTTTCTTGCATGACTAACAAGTTGTTTTCTCTTCTGATGCATCAAAGTTATGTTTCAGAGGCTCTGAAGTGGCGTGATAGCAATGACTCATGTTGAATGCAATGATGGCTGACTCCAAATTCAAATTTGTCTCCAAAGTGTTTATTCTGTGACTCCAAACTCCTAAATATTTCTATCTCTGAAATGCTTTACTTGGCTTCGAAGTGTTTGTTTTCTAACTCCAACGAGTCGTATTTGTTGACAAGTGTCCTGTTAACTCCAAAGGCTCTTGACATTATCTTTGAAACACCTTGTCAACTTCGAAGTACTTGACTCAACTCTGAAGTTTGTGTGCTTGTGGCTCCAATCAATTTGAAATTATTCTCCTCTATCCCTGAAGGGCTCCAGTGGCTCTAGAAAAGCTTCTCTTGGCTTCGAGACATTTCTGTTGATTTCAAAGCTCGTTATTTTGTGACTCTGAAGATATCTTCCTCTTTCTCTAAAATGATTCATTAACTCCAAAGGGTTATCCTCTTGTCTATGAATTACTTGAGTAAATCTGAAGTTGACTCCGAAGTTTCCTTTATAACTCTAAATTTTCTGTTTTCTTCTTTTAAGTATATCTCTAATTTATATACTTAGTTTTCTTGAGCAGTTACTTGGTTTCTTCTTTTATGCATCATGAAGTTTATTCTCAATATTAATTTAGAAAAAATTTTCTGCAAAATACTTGAGAATAATTTGTTAGTACCTTAATATTTTACTCATGTCTTTGCTCATCATCAAAATATACTTGGTTAAAAATGTTCATAATCAAAATCAAGCTAGATAATAGTGTGTGTTCAACATTCTCCACCTTTTTGACGATGACAAAACATTGAGTGATATACCTTTCAAAACTATGCAAATAAAGAAAATTTACAGTGGCTAAATGCATGTTTGATGTTCAATGGAATTTTATTCACTTAGTGCAACAACGCCTAAATGGGTGCACTACATTGCATAAATTTTAGTACATTTTCTTCCCCTTTTTATCATAATCAAAACGGTGGAAAGAACCAAATGAATATACATAGTTTGTCATGACCAATATTACAAATACAAAACATAGCCTATCATGACCAAAATTGCAAGTACAAAATATGACCAAAATTACATACAAAAAGGATTCCTATCAAAAAATACAGATTACAAGAGAAAACAAATCCTACATCAAATAAATGGCAATCAGAGATATTTTAAAGAAAGAAAGAGAAGTGTAGAGATAGCAGAATAGGAGGAATGGTTTGGGTTTTCTCTTATAGGTTTTAGGAAAGGAGTCATTGTGTGGGGGAAGAGGAGGCTTAGGTTGAGAGGTTAATGGTTTAGGAGATGACTTGGGTCTTTTTGTTGGAGGAGGTGAAATGAAAAATAGATCTTTTGGGATTACAGATAGGGTTCATGAGTGATAGGGTTCATGGGTGTAGGCAGTGGATCCTCAGTCAATGATAAGGATGAAATCGATGCGCTCTCTAAAGGTTGGATTTATTACCCTAATAAAGCATACAGGAGTCCCTTTTAAGAGGGCTTCTATGTTGGCATTCATCCTTATAGCATATTCTTGATAAGTCATGGTAATGTGAGAAAGAGGAGCCTTAGGTGTTCTTTTGGAAGTGAAATTTTTGGCTTCCTCTTGGGTTTTGAAAAGGATAGCTAAGATGAAGGCGTAGAATATTCTGGTTTAAGAAGTGGTTTTGGTTTTGGGATTGTAGGAGGTTTTCTTATGGTTTTAGCTTTGGTAGAAGAGGGTGGTGAGATTTTTGGTTTTGGTAAAGGGGCTGGTTTAGGATAATTCACCCAAAATTTTTGAAGGGATTGATTAGTAAGCTATGGATAAGGAAGTGGAAGATTATCAGCAATAACTTACAAATTGGCTTAGAATAGAATAGAGATTCTTCCTTAGTTATAAGAATGTTATTGAATTGTCTGAGGGAGATGGAAAAACTATTCTAGGTGGCCTTGATGTTGGAAGCATCTGAAAAAGTTTCTTAGTATATGCATCTTGCAAAGATGCTAACTGAGAAATTTTGATTTCATGGCCCATGGGTGTGAGAGGAGGATCAAGGATCAGTAAAATTCTAAAAAGAGCATTTCGATTCATAATTTGTGAAAATGGAAGTGAAGAAGGATGAATGACAAGATAATGGGATAGAAACATTCTAGCAATGTCAGAATTGATTCTTAATTGAGTAGTGAATTTAGAGTAAGTGAATTTGATTGGATGATAGATATAAATAAGAATGTCAGGATTATCATCAGCTGGTTTTGAAGGAGAATGTGGAGGAGTTTGTGAAGGAGTGGGAAGTCTTCTCCATTCTGGATGAATTGAAGGTGTATTCCATTTTGGAGGAATTTCTTCAATTCAAGTGAGGATTACTTCTCCTGATTGAACAAGATCAAACCAATCCCAGTCTAGAATGGTAAACTATCCTGGGGGAAGAAAATAAAATCTAGGAAGTGGAGCTATGAGATATTCTTATGTCTGATAATAGTTCTATGAGGATTAGAAAGGTAATCCTTAGGCAAGTTTGAAAAGACTTCAGTGGTTGGAACATATAGAGTCTATGTTGAAGGAGACGGAGAAGCAATTTTAGTAGGTTCACTCTCTGGTTGAGCAACCTCTGGAATTGCAAGAGATGATTGTCGAGAATGTGTGGGGGAAGATACCACTGTGATGGGGGAGTTGGTTCTAAATGGAAAGAAGTGAGTTGTAGGTGAAGAATGTGGAGGATAAGTTTGACCTCTGAATGACTCTACTAGTAATGTTAGAGAGTCAAGTCTTTGATCAATCTTATCAGCTCTTAAGATGATAGATGAGATCGCATAGTTGAGTGTTTGATTAATTCTGATCATTTGAAGAGCTAGGGTTGACAAAAGATTTTTAATATTCTCAAGTCTGTTTTCTAGATGTTATGGAATAGGTTGAGAAGTAGGGATTGATGAAGTGGTTGGTGTGGATAGTTGATGAGTTAGTCTTATGGGAGAGGGAGATCTGATAGGTGCAAAAGAGGGAGTGGTTGTTGTTGCTGCTGCTGCTGTTTCATTTTCTCTTCTTAAAATTTCTTCTAACTCCTCTATTTTGATAAATCTTTCTTCTTCTGTTGGAGTCTCTCTTGTTTCCTGTTCCAATTTTTTTTTCGTTTGCTATTCTTTCTTCTTCTTCTTCTTCTTATTGCTCTAGTCTAGATCTTTTTAATTAATCTGCTTTTCTTGGTTTCTCATTGATCCAACCTTGTGTAGTTTGCTTGAAACCTATTCTCTTCAGAGTCTTCTCATCAATTGTGTTTGAGTCTCTAGGAGGTTCTCTATGTTCTTGAGATAAATTGAATCCTGGTTCCCTTATTAGCTTAGTTAAAGTCATTCCATATGGAAGAGGGAATCTTGAGGTGCTCTTAATAGAATAAATATGATCTAACATTATTTTTTCCAGATCCCCTTTCTTTCTGTTCTTTGGAGTCCATTGTACTCTTCCATCCTTTTCCGATACATTTCTTGTAGCTCCTTGTCTTAGATAGACATTGTTTATCACAATCATGTAAGCTACTGACTTAAACTTAGTCATATAATACTTAAACTTAGATGACTAGAGTGAAGATAATTCTCTCTTTCGTCTATTTCTGCTCGTACCAAATCTAAAAATAGTCTTTGTCTGGTAGTCCATTTTGGTTCAGCTTCTACCAAAAGAAGATTAAAAATCTTCTCAAATTTTCTGTGGATACATCAATTTCCACTTCTCTTATCCATGACTTCTCTATTCTAAGGTAAATGATGTAGATTAGGGCTCTTATGGGTCTTGGATAGAAGTAATCTTGGTAGCTTCCATACTCCATCCATCCTTAGTATTTGAACAATTCACATACTTCTAATTTCATACCACTGTCTCTGAAAATATCAAAGTTGAAAACCCTTCCTTTTATGATCTTTTTTTCGTGATATCTTTCCAAGTATGTAGAGTAGTCAGACACACTATTTAGAAATGTTACCTCAAGCATGCTGGTTTCTTCTTCGACTCTTTTGGTTACTCTCCTTTGGATACTCTCCTTTGGATACTCTTCTCTTTCATTCCTTTTTCCATCTGCTGATTTGGTGGTTTCCTTTGTTCTCCCCATTGCAGCAAAAGAGGGTTAGAAAATAAGAGGGATTTCTTACTGGGGTGGAACAGATTGGTGGAAGATGATGGAAAGATCAATTGTTCTACAAAGTTTGAATCAAACAAGATGACAGAGGGTTTTCTCTAAAGATGGGTTTTCAGACACTCATAGAAAAGGGGTTTTAGGTTTTCGTAGGTGTTAGAGTATTTAAATAAAGTTCAGGATTATTGGACTCTTTGATTTGGATTTTGGTTTCTCTGAAACATAAATGGATTTAGCTTTTGGAGGATTCAAAATGAGTGTATGATCTTCAAAGGCAACAAATCAGTTGGTATTTTGCTTCAGTGACTCCGAAGCTTTACTTCGAAGGTAACATAGCCTATTGAAGGCTATGAAATGGTATATTTGATTTTTTGAGGTACCAAAATAGTTATTTTAGAAGGAATGGGCTTTGGAGGCTCTAATATTTTATTTTGGAGGGAGGATCAATTTTTGAAGGGGTATAAATCAATTATTAGAGGGTCTGAAGGAAGTTTCAGAGGCTCCGAAATTGATGCCAATTTTCAGATTTGTTCTTTTGTGTAATTTTCAATGGAATAATCAATAAGGAACATATATTTCATCATATAAATGCTCTATTAGTTTCAAATTAAGCTTTTGGATATAAAACTCTTAGTTCTCTTCTTAGCTTACTAAATCTATCTTCTGGAAGAGGTTTAGGAAAGATGTCTGCTAATTGATCTTTAGTTGACACAAATTCTAAACAAATGTTATGATTTTGAACATGATCTCTAATAAAGTGGTGCCTAATGTCTATACATTTTATTCTAGAATGCAAAATTGGATTTTAGTCAGACTTATGGCACTTGTGTTGTCACATCTTATAGGTATATCAACAAAGTTAAGACCAAAATCACTTAATTGTTGTTTCATCCAACGAATCTGAGCACAGCAACTGCCAATTGCTACATATTCTACTTCAGCAGTTGATAATATAACAAATGTCTGTTTCTTGGAAAACCATGATATAATCATGCTTCCTACAGACTAACACAATCATGAGGTACTCTTTTTGTCTACTTTATATTCAGCAAAGTCTGCATTTGAGCACCCCACCAAATTAAAATCAAAACCTTTTGGATACCACAAATTGAGGCTTAATTTGTTTAATAGATATCTAAAGATTCTTTTTAGAGAAATGATGAGTGAATTTCAGTTACTTATATTTTGTATTTTCAAGCTTAATTCCATGCAACCTTTAAGTAGTTTAATGTCAATTTCATATGTTTTCATTATGTGTTTAGGTTATTGGAAGAGTGGATACATGGAGAGAAAGTAAGCAAATATGGAGCAACAAAGCAATGACAGAAGGCAAACGAAGCAGTAAAGGAGAGGACCTGAAGCGGTGAGGGACGAAATGACCAGCATGTTGGCACTGCTGGCACTAATGGCTGATCTAACTACAGAATGTTAATTTTTTATATTATTTTAACATGCCGAAAAGTGACATTTTGGGGCCTGTTTTTAATAGCTTTTAGGAGTCCTTGAGGGAGGAGGCTAGGGTTTTTTTGGGAGGAGACTCAGAGGATTTTTGGGGGAAGAAAAGAAGGAGATTTGAGAAGAGCAAAGGGATTCAAGAAGGCAAATTACAGTATGATGTTATTCATAAAGGGAGTATCTTCTATTTTCTTCATGAACTAATTCCTTCTTTCTAGGGTGAAGATGTAGCCCTTTTTAATGAACCTTGTTATTTGGATTATTGATTATTTAATGCAAGTCTATGTTTTTATTCATGAGTTTTATTTCAATCTTTTGATTTGTGTGATTGCTTGATTACTAGTTTCATAAATCTTATTGATTGTCTATGCATGGTTAAGGCACGCACCTAATGCACAACCATGAGCTTCCTTGAATGAGGAAAGTGGAAGGTTAAGGTGCACACCTAACGCACAACCATTCTACTTGGTTCATAGTTCTTGATCATAATGGGTTTTTACCTTAATTATACTATACACTATAGGTAATTGGAATGAGTGAAAGCGCTTGATTTAAACTAGCACACCAAATGGTAATAATCTTATCATAGAAAGAATGAACCTAAGCAAGCATTGAATCCAATATCCAAATAGCAAGAGGACTCATTAAGTGGTGAAATCCGAACCCTAGACCTTTGCTACTTGAGATTTATCCAATATCATTCTATAGTTCTAGATTTCTGATTATCTCTTTAGTTTATTATTCTTATTAATCAAACTAATAATCTATATTTTCAAAGTTAGTTTTAGTTAGTAACTTAATTTAATTAAATCAACTTATCATTCTTTGTGGGATTGACCCTTGCTCATGCACGTTGTACTACTATACAGTCATGAACTTGCAAAGTATTATAATTTGAACCATCAAGCACTTAGGTGTGAATCTTTGGGATCTGACTAAAATCTAGCACACATGCAGATACTAAACATTATATCTGGTCTACTTGCAATCAATTATAAAATTTTTTATACAGATTTGCCTCTTTCATCTTTGTCCATCTTTATTAAAGTGCTCATTGGTGTTCCATGTCTTTTACCATCTTTAATGTTGAACTTCTTCAAAAGTTCTTTTGTATACTTAACTTGGTGGATGAAGATTCCTTCTTTTTCTTGTTTGATTTGTGGTCCCAAGAAGTTGAATTCACCCATCATGCTCATTTCAAATTCTCCCTGCATAGTCTTAGTAAAATCTTGGCATAGAATTTCATTATTTGCACCAAATACTATTCATCAACATAAATTTGAACTATGAGTTTGTCTTTCTTTGCATGCTTGATGAAGAGAGTGGTATCCACTTCAACCCTTGAAAAACCTTTTTCAATCAGAAATTTGCTTAGCCTCTCATACCAAGCTCTAGGAGCCTATTTCAAACCATAGAGGGCTTTCTTGAGTTTGAAGACATGATCTATACAATGAGGATCTTCAAACCCAGGGGTTTGTTACATATATACCTCTTCGTTAATGAAACCATTCAAAAATGCACTCTTTACATCTATTTGATATAGGTTAAAATCCATATATGATGCAAATGCAAGAAGCATTCTAATGGCTTCAATCCTTGCAACAAGGGCATAAAATTCTTCAAAGTCAATACCTTCTTCTTGACAATATTTCTTTGCAACTAATCTTACCTTATTTCTCACCATAATTCCTATTTCATCCAGTTTGTTCATAAAAACCCATTTGGTTCCTATAACAAATTGATGGTTTAGTCTTGGAACAATAGTCCACAAAATCATGTCTTTTAAATTGATCCAATTTTTCTTACATAACTAAGATCTAATGTTCATCTTCTAATGTTTGGTCTATGCAAGTTGGTTCTAATTGAGAAATGGAAGCAAATTGCCACATATTTGGTGGTAGGATGATCTAGTTCTAACTTTATCGAACACATCACCAATTATCTAGTTTTTAGGATGAGCATGCATAAACCTCCAATCTTTGGGAAAAGAATAGTTACCTTCCTCATTTACCTCTGTTGTGGATGGTTCAACTTCATTCATTATTGTCTCTGATAGTGAAACGTCTACTTATTTTTCTTGTAATCTTAGTTTCTGCACACTTGTTGGAAGACTATCTGTCTCATCATCAAAATCACTAATTCTTTTCATGGAATTAGTATGTTCATCAAATTTCATTTAGATAGATTTCTCTATAATCTTAAGTCTAAAGTTGTACACTCTAAATACTTTGCTAACAATGGGGTAACTTAGAAATATTCCTTGATCAGATTTGCTATCAAATTTTCTAAGGTTTTCTTTGTCATTGTTAAGAATAAATCACTTACAACTAAAAGTATGAAAATAAGAGATATTTGGTTTCCGGCCATAATACAATCAAATGGAGTTTTTTTAAGTATGGATTTAGCAAAAATTTTATTAATAATATGACATGCGATGTTAATTGCTTCAGCCCAAAAATTCTATGGCAGGTTGTATTCACTCAATATTATCCTTGACATCTCTTATAAGGATCTGTTCTACCTTTTTACTACTCTATTTTGCTAGGGTGTTCTTGGTGCAAAGAAAGTTTGAAGAATTCCATTATTTTCACAAAAATTAGTGAATCTATGATTTTTAAATTCTTCACCATGATCACTCCTTATGGCAACAATATGAGAGCTTTGTTCATTCTATATACATTTGGTAAATACTTTAAAAAATGAAAAATCTTTATCTTTGGATGCTAGAAACATTACCAAGGTAAATTTTCTATAATCATCCACAATGAGTAATGTTTCTCTCCAAGACTTCTAGTTCTTGTTGGTCTAACTAAATATATCTGTAGCAACTTAAGGGGTTTGATTATGTATACTTCTTTATTTGAATTAAATGATTCTTTTACTTGCTTACCTTTCATGCAAGCATCACAAAACTTACTATCAATTTTGAGTTTTGGTAAGCTACAACTAGTTCTTTATTATATAATCTTTCAATTAGATTCTTGTTGGCATGTCCTAGCCTTCTATGCCACAACATGGGTTTATTATCATTCACAACAAGACACTTAGCTTAAATATTAGAAAGATGAACCAAATATATATTTTAATGTCTTCTACGATATACTATAACTGATTGAGACTTATCTAGTACAGAACAGAATTGAGATCCAAACACAACTTTGTAGCCTTTGTCACAAAATTGACTTAGGCTAAGAAGATTGTGTTTCAATCCTTCTGCTAGAAGTACATTCAAAATTGTAGTAGATAGTGGTTGGTCGACCTTACCGATCCCAACTACTCTACCTTTATCATTATCACAAAAGGTTACTGTCCACCAAATTTCATTTTCAACTCCATGAATAGCTCCCTATTCCCTATCATGTGCCTTGAGCAACCACTATTGATATACCACGTGCTATTCTTTGTGGCTCCCAAGCACAACTACATGGACAAAATTAAGTCTTAACTTTTGGTACCCATTTGGGATTGGGTCCAAGGGAGTTAGTTGTAGATAGTGTTAGTACCCATTGTTTCTTGGGCATAACTATTTAGGCTCAAATTTTTTATGTTGTTGCTATCAACCTCTTTTCTTTGGTTTCCTTCTTAATAAGGTGGAAGTCAATGTCTTTTTTACAGCATTATTCTCAGCTACTACCCGCCCAAGTATGCTATTAGTATTATTGTTACTCTTGAGCTTGGAATTTTTTTTCTTTATATTGGAGCATTCATTTGTAATTCTTTTGAGCTCCTTTTTAGTTTCTTTGTACTTCTCTTTTAGAATCATGAAATTTGAAGATAGTTCCTCTAACATTTCTTCATGATTAGGAATTTCAGAATCAGAATTTACCTGCTTTTCATGGATTTTCATGAAACTGATTCTCATATGAAGTTCATCTTTATCACTTCTATTTGGAGAGAGTTGGCTAATTTGAGCTTCATGTTCTTCTTCTTCTTTACTCTCACTTTCATTTGTTATGTTCTCTAGCATTTCCCATGCTGCTAAAGTTTTCTTTTTTTTTCTAGAATAATTTTCTGCTTGTTCTGTTGTTGTTGTTGTTGTTGTTGTTGTTATTGTTGTTGTTCTTGTTCTTGCTACTATTGTTTTTTCTATCAAAATATGAGTTGTACCTCTCTTTTGCTGATCATTTTGTCTTTTTTTTATTTTTCGATAATCAAACTTAATGTGTCCAGGTTTCCCACAATTGTAACAGGTGGGCGATTCTTGCTTTCTATCATTTCTTCCAAAATTATTCCTTAAACTATTTCCAAACTTTTTCTTCTTTAGCATGGATTTGAATTTTCTTGCAATCATTGCCATCTTGTCATCTTCATCTCCACTTATGGATGCATTAGTTGTGTTCATTATTCTTTGGTTCTGCTTTGAGAGCAATTGCTTTCTTGCCCTTTGGTTCTTCTGTATCTTTCTACTTCATTAACACCTCATGAGTTATAAGAGAACCCATAAGCTCTTCTAAACTTTATTTGTCCAAATTCCTTGCTTCCTAGATTGCTGTCACTTTGGGCATCCATTGCTTTGATAAAGATCTTAGAACTTTCTTTACCATTTTTGGGCTCTACATACTTTTCTCCTAGATTTTTTAGCTCATTTGTTATCTTTTCAAATCTTTCAAACATGTCTGAGATTGACTCTGTCTCTTTCATATTGAAAGCTTCATATTCCTGTACAAGAAGATTTATCTTAGTTTCTCTTACTTATTTTGTGCCTTCATGTGCAACCTCTAGTTTGTCCCAAATTTTCTTTGCTATATCACAAGAGGATATCTTGTCAAACTCCAAGGATGTAAGAGCGTAGTAAAGGCATCTTTGCCTTATATCTTTTTTAGCTGCTAGAATATCCTCAGCAGTGTATTTATCTTTAGTATTTAGGATAATCATTCCATCTTTGATGGTTTTCTATAGCTGATAATTTGAGACAATGAAGAAATTTTTCATTCTTATCTTCCTATATTCATAGTTTGTAACATCAAATAATGGAGGTTTGAAGGTAGATTGACTTTCAATAGAAGTGTTTTGGAAATAGTTGGCCATAGAGATCTCTTCACAAGTTATATAAATGGAATAGTAAGATATAATAAGTGAAGACTGCTCTAATACCAATTGTTGGTCCCATTCAGATAGTGATTCAAGAGGGGGGGTGAATTGAGTCTTTAAAACTTTTAGTCAAATAATAACAAAAGTGCAAAGATAAACAAAAGAATGATAATACAATGCACTTAGGCTAATATTTTTTTAGTGGTTTGGCCCTTTACTTGGGTTCCTACTCCACTTCTCTGAGTTAACCTTTTCTACTAACCTTAGGTTCTACTAACACTTTCTTTAATCAGTAACCTCCTGATTAAACAAATACACTTATTATTTTCCAAGCTCACCAATTAACTTATACAAATACTAAGCAAGTATCTTACTTGCTTTCACTACACAGAGGCAAGTCTTTGACTTGCAGAAATATACAAAAATAAATGTGTACAAGTATTAATGCCTCTAGTAGGATAATTTTGTATAAAGTTTAGAAGCAATAAATATAGTTAATATAACAATAAAATAATAAGATTCAATCTCCAAAAGTAGTTGAATAAATAGTTTTGAATGAGTTATAGTGGAGTTGAAATCATGGAATAAAAGCCTTAAAGACTTGGTAATGCTCTTTTGTTTCTCGGAATGATCTCCTTGATTTCTTTGTCCTCACTTTACTTCTTTTATATTGAAACCTCTGAGTTTCTCTATTGTGGCAGGTGAGAATTATTTAATGTAGAAAAAAATTTGAATTTATAATCATTGTACTTTTTAGCATGGTTTCGAAGTCTATTATTTAGCATCAAATCCTCTGAGATTTAAGTGGTATGAAGTTTCTTCCATAGCTCACATGTCACCATCTCTTTGGATGCACCGAAGATATGTTTTGGAGGCTCCAAAGTTGCAACAGCAGTGACTCACGTTGAATGCGACGATAGTTGACTCTGAAGTTCCAATTTGTCTCTGAAGTGTTTATTCTGTGACTCTAAACTCCAAAATATTTATCTATCTCCAAAATGCTTTACTTAGCTCCAAAGTGTTTGTCTTCTAACTCCGAAAGTCATATTTACTGACGAGTGTTCTGTTAACTTCGAAGGCTCTTGACATTGTCTCTGAAGCACCTTGTCGACTCTGAAGTATTTGACTTAACTTCAAAGTTTGTGAGCTCATGGCTCCAAAGTGCTTCAACTGACTCTAAAGGTTATGAGCTCATGACTCCGAAGAAATTCAATCAGTCTAAAGTTATTCTCCTCTATCTCTGAAGTACTCCAGTGGCTCCGAAAAAGCTTGTCTTGGCTCCGAGACATTTTTTCTGATTCTGAAGCTTGTTACTTTATGACTCTGAATATATTTCCCTCTTTCTCTAAAATGCTTCATTGGCTCCGAAGGGTTATACTCTTGTCTTTGAAGTACTTGAGCAACTCCAAAGTTAACTCCAAAGTTTTCTTAAGATTAGTTTGGAAAAATATTTCTACAAAATACATGAGAATAATTTGTTAGTACCTTAATATTTCACTCATGTCTTTGCTCATCATCAAAATATACTTGGTTAAGAATGTTCATCATCAAAATTAAGCTAGATAATAGTGTATGTTTAACAAATTTTGATGTCTTTACTTGGGAACCTTCAGACATGCTTAGGTTGAATCCAGAGATAGCATGCCACAGGTTTGTATTAGATAAGACTCACAAACTTGTTCAACGGAAGAAGTGGAAAAAGGTGGCCACAATAACAGAGGTAGAGAAACTACTAAAGGCATGCTTCATTCGATAGGTACACTACCCAAAATGGCTAGTGAATGTAGTAATGGTGAAAAAAGTGATCGGAAGAAGGCACATGTGTGTGGATTTCACCTTATTGAACAAAGTGTGCCTAAAAGATAGCTACCCATTGCCCAACATAGATCAATTGGTTGATTCCATGGTTAGTCAAAAACTATTAACATTCATGGAGACATTCTTGGGTAACCATCAGATTAAGATGTATAACAAAATTTGGAGAAGACTTCATTCATCATGGATGTGAGAACATACTGCTACTAGGTCTTGCCATTCGGGTTGAAGAATGTAGGCAGCACATATCAAATGATGGTAAATAAGATTTTTAAAAATAAAATTGGGAGAAACATGGAAGCCTATCTAGACAACATGGTGATCAAATGTTGTTACCACAAACACCTCGGTGATTTGCAAGAAACCTTCCAAAATCTGAGGAAGCATCAAATGAAACTAAATCCCCAAAAGTGTGCTTTCAGAGTGTCCTCAGGAAAGTTACTAGGGTTTTTAATATCTCAGAAGGGACTAGAAACCAACCCAGAAAAGATATAGACGATAAGGAACATGAACTGTCCCACTAATCCAAAGGAGATCCAGAAACCAATAGGCAAGTTGGCCACATTAAACGGATTCCTATTTAGATCAACATAAAGGAGCTTACCATTCTTCATATCACTCTCAAAGAAAGCCCTGGGAGAAGATCCAGATGCATTTGAATTGAATGTTGAACCATAGACACTATTCCTTTACTAATAGCCCTTGAGAGGGGAGAAATCTTGTGTGTTTATTTGGCTGCAGGTATCGAGATGCTGGCAGCCTTGCTATTCCATGAGCAGGGTCCTCACCAGCAACAAATCTATTATGTTAGTAAGATACTAAAGAACATTAATCCCTAGTACCTAATGGTGGAGAAAATAACATTCGCCCTAATCATTACCACGAGAAGGTCACGTCCCTACTTCTAGGGATACCCTATCAGAGTTTACACTGATCAACCACTTAGACAACTCCTACAAAAGATGAAATTCTCATGTCGTTTAATCAAATGGGTTGTGGAACTAAGCAAGTTTGATATAGAATTATTCCCATGCACTACAATCAAGGAACAAGTAATGGGGGACTTTATTATAGAATGCACTGAAAAAAGGGCCGATAAACAAGTGATTCAAGCAAAACTTGATCTCGACCTCAACACGGAATTGGTCAAGTCCATCATGGAGCTGCAGAACTCCAAAAACAATAACCTGAATCCGCTATGGAAGCCATACATGGATGATTCCTCTAAAAAAAGGGGGTGAGGTAGGACTCAACATCTAGAGCCCTAAGAGCGCCTCATTCGAATATGCCCTCCGATTTGAATTCCCCACAATGAACAATGCAATAGAATATGAAGCTCTATTAGCTAGGCGTCGCTTGGTGTTGAGGTTAAAGGTGCAATTACTATAGATCTTCTATAACTCTCAACTGGTAGTGAAGCAGCTAAAAAAAGAATATGAAACTAGGGAACCAATGATGCTACGATACCCAACTACTACTTGTGAGTTGATGAAACAAATACTTGAGGTCATCATCTCATAGATACCTAGAGAGGCAAATAAAAAAGTAGACATGTTGTCCAAGTTAGCAGACATGTTGTCCAAGTTAGCATCCATATCAACATTTTCCTCACAAAGGATGACACTGATGGAGCACTTATTAAGTCCCAACATAATGGAAACAGAGCATATGGTCATGGAAGTAGCAGAACCATCATGGAGGGTTCCGATCCATGCTTATCTAAGAAAGGGTGAGAAACCGAATGATCCTTTGGAAGCCAAGAAACTAGCACGGTTCACATCTGAGTTTGTCTACCTTGATAACAAGCTATACTAGAGAGGTCACTTGCAACCGTACCTTCGATGCATCATCAAGAATGAGGGATAGATGATCATTAACAAATTCATGAAGGGGAGTGCACAAATCACATAGGCAGTAAAACCCTCTTATTTAAAGTCATCGAAAAGGGATACTATTGGCCTAACATGGCCACTAATTCAAAGGAGTACATGAAGAGGTAAGAGAACTGCCAAAGGCATGCAAAGATTCCCAGGCTCCCAACCACCAAGCTAGCAACCATTAGTAGCCCTTAGCCCTTCCATCAATGGATTATGGACATTGTAGGACTCTTTCCACTTGCAGTACGGAGGTGGAAATATTTCATTGTGGTGATCAAATACTTCACTAAATGGTTAGAATCTAAGGCTATGCAATCCACATTAGCACCATAGATAAAAAAGTTTGTGTTAAACAACATCATGTGCAGGCATGAAATATTAGGAATCCTAATTATTAAAAATGGCACTCAATTCAATAGCATCACCTTTAGAGAATGTTGTGCCCCCATGGAATACGATAGAAATTCTCATTCATAACACCCCCCCCCCCCCAAATGAATGGCTTAGCAAAAGCGGTGAATAAAAGTACAAGTGGATGGGCTATGGAAGAAGGTGAAAGCATCAAGGGGCAATTGCTACAATGAACTCCCTAAAGTTTTATGGGCATTATGAACACTTCTGAAAAGATCAACTGGAGAAACATTGTTCATGTTGGCCTATGGCTACAAAGTAGTGATACAAGTAGACTTGCAAGTCCCCTCTGCTAAGACACAAAATTTTAATGTGGAGGTGAACCAGCCCTCTGAGAAAATTTGGATTTTTACTGGACAAAGTGAGAATTGATGCCCAAGCATGAATGGCTAGACAACAGAACTAGATACGCCACTATTACAATAAAAACATCAAAGCAAGGGGCTTCTAAGAGGGAGACCTCGTCTTATGAGAGGTGACCGTCAGCAACCCCTTAGGCACCAAAGAGAAATTAGCATAGACATGGAGGGACCCTACCGTGTTAGCAAAGTCATAAACAATGGAGTTTATCACCTATAAAAGCTCAACGGGATGAGCATTTCACGCACATGGAATACAGATTACCTACGGGGGGAATTATGTCATTTTCACATCACCATTAAGAACCAATGTGGATGAAATAGAAGGCATAAAAACCAAAATTCCATTAAATCCTTAAGCAAACTATTACAACTACTAGGGGAAAAACACCCCAACAGATAGAAAGAGAAAGAAGGAATGAAAGGAAGATGAGGTTAGTAAGGTAAATCCATTCTATTGGGCCAGAGCATCAACAATAGCCCTAAGCTCTTTGATTTGGTGATGGGCATTAGCCAATTCTCCCTCCCCATGTGCCCTATGGCACACTTTGTCTGGCAATGATTGGCAAGTTGAAGGTCAAGATGGGTAGACCGGTACAACACATCTAATCTCTCTACTTCTCAATGTAACTCCTCAATACTAGGAACAACATGACTTTGAGAGCTTGAACTTCTAGGCTCCATCGTTGAAAGTGTGACTAGTAAAGCTCCCCTCTTTATAGAGCCTCATGTGTCATTTCCAAGGGCAAAGGGGAATTTTTTAAAGAGTCACTTTCTAAAAATAACTAGCCTTAGAGAAGGAGACTGATTATGGGATGAAATACCATGATTCTGGTTTGAAACTGCAACCTTGGGGTAGTAGTCCATAATGACTATCATAAAAACATTATGCATAGAGAGGAGATAGGCTCCCTACACCCCTTTTTGGAGGGGGACTAGTATTCCTGTAACGCAGCTCCTCCATGGAACGTCACTAGTAGTAAAATTAAAGGAAATTCTAGCAGAGTCTCCCTTGATTTACCAATGTTATCCTATATACAACATGCTAAACGATAATAATTACATAACAAATACCCTCAAATATACAAATATAATATGGCTGCCTCCAGGCCCTACCATTTCCTGCACAAACTATATAATTGTCGTCGCCACAACACACATCACCACAGCACCCATAGACTAAGATCGGAGTATATTGTACCCTAGCTATCAAATCATATACACCAACACTATAAAATGTCATGTTGTATAACTAAATAATGATAAATGTCTAATATATATCTGAAATCTTTCCAATAATATACATCATCACACATCATGAAAAGGAGTAAAGCCACTACTGGTGTCACGGCCTAGCCCCGTCATGAGACCCAACACCCTGTTGGGCTCCATCCTCTGGCCTGTTAGCTAAAAATTTAAATAAAAGTGTGAGTCTAGGCAAAACTTAGTAAGCAAATAAGCAAAAAAATATGACTATAAATAATATAATAAACAGCGGCAAATAGAGCAGTAAACAATGATGCAAATAAGCAAAACATGTCATGCCATATATAGTAACGTTAACATTAAGAATTTAACATTCACATTTAATTAATTATTTCATTCACATACTCATAATGATATTGTATACATAATTAACCGGTCAATACTGGTTTGAATACCGATACATCATACTGTCGTTTTGTATTTGTCAATCCACGACAACCTCTTATACTAGTATACTGCTCCACCATTATCCACACACTCCACAACCACTCACACACTCCTAAACTATCTACACACTCCTCCCCTGGAGGCACACAAATCAAAACACTACTATTTCACTCTTCAGTGCGTCAAGTCCTTCCCGGCACTCCCGGCTAGAAGCTTGCCAGGCCCACACAGCCACACTGCTATATGCAGTGGCACCCCACCCTCATCGCCTCACAAGAGTACAAATTCTCCATAAACACGCATACTCAAGCTACTCAAGCAAATCATAGTAATCAGGCACATTCAAGCCAATAGCAATGCCCGGCCGCACCGGCTGCCCACACAACCGCCCACTGGTCAACCAGCCCACTCCTTACCATATGACAGATACAGGTTGGCCCCATGGCTATCATAAAATACATATATGAGCCACACTAGGCTCCATGCCAACCAAGCATCAAACTAGAATTTATCAACACTCCCAGGGGCATAGAATACATATACATAATTTTTAAAAAAATATAATTCTTATTTCCTAGTTTATAAATATCCAATTAACTTAAAAAATTTTTATCAATTAAAAATAATATTAAAAATATTCAATCCTAATTTTAGGTCAAAATAATGTAAATTGAGCAATTTAAAATTAAAATATGAAATTATAATTAAAAAATATTAGATGGAATTATACATCTCTTTTGCACCCAAAATGTTTTAAGTCAATTCCAAATAATATAATAGAATTTTTTGAAAAATTTAAGCTTAAAATAAGTCAAAATGAGAGGATTAAAAATAAAATAAAATTTTAAAAAGAGTGGGATGCTATCAGCATCTCGTTTTCAGGGTATTTAATCCTCAGATTTTTTTGAGGGGTCAAACAGTGGAATTTGTTCATGAAATTTCATATTATATTATTATGTTGTATCTGTTTTAACCTCATATGTTTATTTTTATAAAATAATATCACTAAATTAGTTTTTAATAAACTTCAAAAGGGGTACTTGATAAGGCATTCTGTCAGTGCATTGTTCATCTGAATTTCATCTAATTTTTCCTATAGATTTGTAATACCCTAATCGTATGTATTCACATAAAGACTTGTATGTTTTAACTAGGCCATGAGTAGCCTATGTAATTGAACTTGAGTTAGTAAAATGGAATTGGCTATTCACAATTGTGAGGCCATTTCTTAATTTAATCATGTGTTATGTAAGTGGATGGGTGATTGTGATATGTTGGAATAGTTGGAATTGAACTTACTATGAAAATGACCCTACTAGTGAAATTTGTGAAGAAAAGAACCTAGGTAAGGAACTTTTGCAATAAAGATAAATTCAAAGATTTAAAGCCATGAACATGAAGTTTATAGAATACAAAACTTAGTTAACATGTTTAAGAAAGAATTTGGAATGAATAAAATGGCTTTCAACCCAATGTTGGTTTAGAAAGGGACTTTAGTTATAAAAAGACTAAAGTGGTTAAAATGAGAATTTGACCTTATCATGAGTCTTTGAGACCCTAGGAATGATGATTTGTATAAATAAAACTTGTTCCTAATATTTGAATAGGATTTTAGGATGGAAATTAAGAAGTTAGAAGATACTAGGTAAATTAGGAAGGAAATTGTGAGAGACTGGACATTGGGGCAAATGCTTAATGAAAAACTTTGAAAATTCACCCGGCCTTGTTTTTATGAGTTAGGTGACATGTAATATGTAAATGGAAGCATCTTGGAATGCAAAATTTATATAATAAAACATCATGTTAATCTGAATTTCCTATAGAAAGATATTCTGAAAATACCAAGGTGGTGTCCAGTTGTTCGGAAGCAGTCAGGGAGTAGAAACTTTAAAATTATGCCATAAATCATGTATATTGAATTTGGATCTAAAATTTTATGGAGAGATATTAATTGACGTTTAAAATCTGGTGAATTAAACTCCATGTTAACCTTAATTTTCTTTAGAAAGATATTATAGAAATTAAAGGGGTATCAAGCTATCTAGGTTGTTATATGTTGTAACTAGAACCTTAATAGGAGTAGATGTTTATCCTCAACCATGTATGAACTTAGAAACATTAATTTGTTGAGGAAGCTAGGTAGGTGAGGGTATTTTATTTCCTATCCTTAAGACTCTACATTATAATTTATTTCATTTTAGCCTTCATCACTTTATCTCTTATAAGAGAACCATCTTGCATATGAGTATACAAGAAAAGCTTAAAAGATAACCATCTACTACTTGGACTAAAATACAAAATCATCAACTAGATGAAATCTAGTTTAAATATGAGAAATAAATTTGTTATATTATGCATGATAGGGGGAGCATCGAGTATTAAAGTCTAGGATCATGCATTCTAAGGGGAGAAATAGTTCAATCCCTCATGCCAGTGATTAATGTTAATCCCTCACCCTCTAGATCTTTTTTATTATTACAAAAGGGGGGAGAATATTTTGACTTGCTGCATTTAAGGAAAAATAATGTAAAAAAGGAGAGAAGGAGAACTAAACTTTTAAAATTTTTGAACGAAGATATGGACCAATCTTAGCATAATAAGCTATAATGAATAAACTTCTATAAGCTTATTGAATAAGATAGATAGGGGGAGCTTACTTAGTTCATTAGTACTATTTTTATTAATGTAAGTTATGAAGTTTTGTCATCATCAAAAAGGGAAAGAATGTTGAGTCTAAGGATTTGGTTTTGATGATTAACAAAACTTTTTAATGACTTGAATTAAGATAATGACATGTTGCTGAGATTTCTAGATTAAGAAGAGGCTTTAGATGTGACACAGATAACTTTAGAAGAACATTTAGAAGCTTCAAAGGAAGCTTCAGAGGTCTGAAAATGGCATATGAAGGTTTCAAAAGGGGAACTATAAATTCAGAAGGGAAGGAAGAAGTTTCAGATGATGTTTAGAAGAAGGAAGAATCTTCAAATTATGTTCAAAAGAACAAGTTCTAATGAGAAGAAGAAGTGTTTGAAGCTTCAGAACATGTTGCAGAAGTTCTTCAGAGTTGCTTTAGATGAGAGACTAAAGCTTAAAAGGTCGAAATATAGCCATTGGGAATAACAGCATTCAAAAGGAACTTCAGAACATCTGAAATTAGCTTCAGATGTTCAGGAAATATAGTTGTTAGTTGGGAACGTCAGACTTTTAGAGGCACTTCAGAAGCTCTGAAATTAAATGCGCAATGGTAAATGAGAAGCTCTTGACCTTTAGAGGCTCTAAAGTTTAACTTTAGAAATTCAATCTAAAGTTATGTTAATAAGGATCAATCTTAAGAACTCATGACTCTAGAATATACATTCTCTCTAATGTGCTGTCAAGTTCAAAGTGTTCAAAGTTGCATCAATTACATCTCAAAGGAGAATGAAAGCATTGTGAGGTTTAAGATTTTATCATTTGTATTTGAGTTTTAACTATGTGTACATCATGGGACTAATTAGAGGTAGTTTATCTATACACTTTTATATGTGTAAGAGGGAGTTGCTAGTAAGCTCTAAAAAATAGTGTAAGTAAGTTTTTTATTAGCTTAGGGAAAACCAACATCTATAGACTTGCTAGTGAGCTTGGTAAAATCAAATTATAAGAGTTCTTGGTTAGCTCAGGAAATGAAGGGAGGTGTGATTCCACACATTAATAGTGGAACTCAAGATTGGGGAAACCTTGGAGAGTGGAGTGAGTGCCAAGGGGGGCCTGAACCACTTTTATCCTTGTATTCTTATTGTTTGTGTACTTGTGTACTTTCACTGCATTTTATTTTCTACACTTACACATACTATTTGTTTTTTCCATCTCTCTTGAATTCTTTCTTTACCTTACACACTGCATATCATAATAGGTTGGACCCAGCATATGTCATAGATGATACATGGCATATTATTTAGTATGCATCATGCTAGATGGCATGGGTGATTGATCTGTGTACATGGTGATGATGATGAGGTAGTTTGCCCAACCTGTGTGGCCAAGAGATGAAGCCTAAATGGCTATATGTAATGAGATACACCTGACCTAAGTAATATAGGGTTTGATTGAGAAAGCATGTGGCATGGATATGAGATCCACATGTCCTCAATATGATGCACATGTGGTTTTTAATGTTACGGTTTACCAATGATCTTTTAGGCAGGCCATAACTAGTCAAAAGACAAAGATCAATGAGGCTTAAGAGGGATCTTAGTGTACCTATGGGACACTATGCATTGGCTAATGATCCACCTTGCTAGACGTTGGGGCCGCAACTCAATAGGGCCAATGATCTACTCGTGTTTAGCATCAAGGGCCTCGAGTCATACATTGCCACTCTATGGCAAAAGTGGGTGGTAACCTCATAGAGCATGAGGGCCTAGGCAAGAGTGAGTTTCATATTTGGATTCTCATTCATAATGTGATTTGAGAGTGCCTGTTCATGCTACATAATTATTGTTTGTATGGGGTTATGTAGTAGCACAAGATTTATAGACATAGCATTAGGTTGGGTGTGGTCATGGGATTGATTGGTGGTCAGACTTGGTTGATGTCTATGATTTATGTAAAATCTTGTATGAATTTTATAACTTTGATTGATGTGATTAACCGATGGTTAGGTGAGTGATGGTTCAAGTGTGACTAATAAGTGAATTTTATTTATTTTATATTATATCATTTCAAGTGATCTTTAGCTTGTTCTTGAGTTATTTTGAGTTGATTTATTATGATTGTTATTTGTGTTTGTTAATAGGTATGCACATGCAAGGATGGTGAAGAAATCAATGAGAAAAAAGGAGCATTGAAATGGAGTTGAAAAGAAAGATCATATGGCTAAAGATGGAAGATGGATTCAAGTATTCAAAAGCATTACAAGCAGCGAACATTTGGGAACCGTGGCTCCCATTCATTGCAAAGATGATCAAGCGGACAACATCTAGGAGCTGCAGCCCCCACAATGTTGCATTCATAATAGAGCCAGAACAACATCTGGGAGCCATGGCCCCTAAAACAATTTGCACTAGAAAAGCTAAGGTAGCACTTGAGGGCCACAACCCCCAAAATTTGTAAACTTGTAGCTTGGTTTTTTGGCTGCTATAGTGTGGTGTGGGTGAAGTTTTTCTAAGCCTAATATGTGTGATATAAAATAGATATGTAAGAGAGGACAAGGGGACTCTTTGGGGCATTTTTCCTTGGAAACTTGGGAGAGGAGAAGAAGGTGCATTTTAAGGGGTCTCTTGGTAAGGAGAGGAAGCTAAATAGGGAAGAAGAGGCAGCAACATATGGATTTGGATTGGGATTCTCTCTTGCAAGCAAAAGGCATTGGTCCCTAACTAGATGGTAGCTCAAGAGGGGAGGTAGATTGAGCTTTCAAAGATTTTAATTAATAACTTGATAGATGTGGTTAAAATATAATAAAGAATAACTTGCAGCACATAAACACAGAATTTTTATAGTGGTTCGGCCTTTCCTGGGTTCCTACTCTACTTCTCTAAGTCAATCTCCTTTAATGAACTCAGGTTCCACTATAACACTTATTGGTTTTGCAACTTCACCAACAACTTACTAGTTTTCCAAGTTTACCAAAAACTTTTACAAGTTATTTTCAAGCTTACCAACTAACTTATACACATTTGTTTCTAAGCTTACCAACTAACTTGCTGATTTTCCAAAGCTAATTAGAAACTTTTACAAACTACTAGTTTCATAGAGCTTACCAACTTGCTCTTTATTTTTCAAATGGAATGTACACAAATAATGTCTCTTACTTAGGCAATCATGTACAAAAAATTAAAGCTTAATGAAAGAAAAATTAAGCATGAGGTCATATTCAAACTCCTTTTGAGGTTGATGCAAAACTAATTATGAAAACTCTGAATGCTTCATTAGTGTCGTAGTAGCTAGAGTTGAGTGATGGAAAGTTGTGAATGCTCTTTCTTGAATTAAAAATGATTTTTAGTGTAATCTCTATTGTATTAAGTGTCGTCTTAATCTTCTTTATATAGTATTTGAATAGTTTTAGCCTTTGCAACCCTTGGCACCATTTTTAAATTAATTAGGCAAAGTTGATAATGATTTTTGCAAATTTTTAGGATTCAGAAATTCTGAAAAGCGTGATTAGAACTTCTGTCCTTTGATTCATACCTTAACAGAACTTCTAAAGTGGTTCTTCAGATTTTTTGTGGTAAGTATATTTTTGATAGTATCCTCTTCAAAAATTCTATTCACTGTCTTATCATTCAATAGTCGTAATTTAGGCTTCTAAAGAACTTTTGAGTTGCCTCTTATTTGCCAATGAAGTTTAGGCTTTGCTTCTTTATGTCTTTATTGAATCATGCTTACTTGAGCATGCCTTTGAGAATCTTTTGACTTGATTTTGTACAATGTGTAATGGTTTCTGTACTGCTTCTATGTAGTGTGATAGTGTTCTGCATTACTTTTGTGCAACATGACAGAGTTCTATATTGCTTCTGTATAGCGTGTTAATGTTCTACATAACGTGACAATGCTTATGCATTTCTTCTATGTGGTATGACAGTGCTTCACATTGCTTCTATCTTTTCAAGATTTCTTCTGGCTTAGTTTTATGTACTCAAAGGTTCTTCTGGTTTGATTATGTGTAGCGTATTTATCATTCTAGGTCGCTTTTGTGTAGCCCAAGTTGCTTTTGTTGTTTTTCTGAAGATTTTCTGAATACAAATACTTTTTCATTCGATTTCTGACTTGCCTCTATGATTCTTCTGTTTTTCTTCTGATGCTCGATATTGCTTTATTTTGATTCTGAGGAAGTTCTAATTTGCTTCTGATGTAGCTCTGAGATACATCCGATAATTTCTAAGTGCTTATGAATTAAGCATCTTGTTTCTAATGTCATTATGAGGTGCTTTGTGTAATTTCTGATTTCTTCTTAACTTTTAATCTTTCATGCTAAGCCTCTGATTAAAATTTGAATGATTTTTGAATATCCTTTTATTTGAGCATTCCTTTGTATATATTTTTTTTAAAGGATTACTATAATGATTTTAAAGTTAACACCTTTGTTTACTTTCCTTAATCTGTTTTGATATTTGGTACTGGAACACTTGGAAAGTAATTTGTTAGTACCTTAATTCTTCACTTATTTATTTATTTATCATCAAAAGTAAGTTGTTTAATCTCATTCATCATTAAAATAAGCTTAGTAAAAGGGTTAGACATAATAAAAGGAGCTATCAAGAAAGCAAAAAGGGCAAAGATTACTACTTAGAGAAGATTATTATTTGTTCTTTGCTTGTTCTTTTTTAGTCATTCTCTTTTCTTGAACATTTTTAAGATAATGTGTATGATTTTCTTTGATTATATTATGAGCTAAATACTTTGTTCTAGGGATACGACATAGTCGGATTATGATTATTTAGTTTCATTTTGTTTAATTCAATTATCTGTTTGTTCATCATCTATGTCGAGTGTTTAATCCAATCGTAATGCTTATGAAAGAATGTCGGCTCTTTCAACATGATTTGTGATTTGATTTGAGGCTGAGAAGTGATAATTGAATTAGACAATGATTAATTACCATAAAATTGTCGTGATGATAAAGATATCCATGAGGCTTATATAACACCATAAATCTCTTGATCTCAATGCATCTTGGTTAGGTCAGAATTTTCACAAAGATTTAGGACATTTGCTAACTAGGATAGATTGTTATGACTTGAGAAAGAATAATAATTAAACAAAATAAATTCTTTATCAACATAAGAATAAACATTGATTGATTAAAATAGGTAAAATTAAATAGGATTAATCCAGTGAACTCAAGAACCCCTAGATGTCTCAACCATTGGTCTTATTATCTGTCCAGATTCTACATCATTGCTAAAGTCCATTAGTTTAGATTTCTTCTCTTTCCATCTTTTTATTGTATTTAGTTTCTTCAAACAAAACTTAGAGTTAGAGTAATTTGGTACTTAATAAACTTAGTTCTCGTGGGAATGATATCTTACTCACACTTTATTACTTGTTGGTGATATGTATACTTGCATTGGAAAATCCGCAATACTGACCAAGGGAAGTCATTTGTTACTTTTACTTGCTATTTACTAAGTTTGCCCAACTCACCCTATTTTTAAATCTTAGCAGGTTTACTTGAGGGAGCTCCAACCCAAATCAAGGAGGATTGGTATAATCTAGTTAGTTGTAGTATTATATTTTGTTATATATGAGTTTTGTGGATGTATACGATGTATATGATCATGATATATTATTTTGATATGTGGGACGTATTATATTTGATGATTTTGATGGGAGATTGTATATAATAAAGGGAAGTGTCTCCTATTCACTCATGTACTTTCATTATGTGTATATCTTATGAATTGTAGTCATTGGTATGGTTTCAATGATATGGTTTTGCTGGTTGTGTTATGATTGTATAATCCCTACTCATTTATTAGACCTTGTGACTGTGAGGAGATGATTTATGTTGGGTAACCTAATTTGGGGTGGTATGCAATATTGATGTCAATATTTGTTCATTAAATTTATATAAAAAATTATAAAGTTATGATTTCTATCAGGTACCCAATTTTAGAAGTGATAAATGAAGTAGAAATGCTGTCGAATTTTTGGTAGGATGGTCAATTGACCAGCAGATGGTTCCTATCCCGATAGGTGTTAATGAGCGGGGTACTACAACATCTTAGTCTATTTAGAGGCATTGCTTTTAAACTTTTCTTATTTTTTATATTTGGCTTTTTTGCTATTAAGAAAGGGAATCCTTGTAGCAATATTGAGTGTTATCAAGAGTTTCCTAGTAAGTTCAAAGAAATCAAATGTGGTGTAAGAGTTTTTTGTGATCTCATGAAACAAAGGAAAATGTGATTCCATAAGTTGATAGTGGAACCTAAGGTTGAGGATACTTAGGAGAATGGAGTAGGTGTTGGTGTTGAGTTAACCCAAAACAATATAATTCTTTATGTACTTTACTATCTAGTGTGCTTATATGCTTCCACTGCTACTTTTTTGCACTTGCATATACGTTTAGCTTCCAAGCTTTCTTGGTTTCGTACTTTTCTATACACCCTGTTTTAGGACCAATAAGTAGTATCAACCCTAACTCAATAATTTGGTTATGTGGTTGAAATTAATTATAATTTTTTAAGATAAATATGTTGTATAATACATTTTTTCTAAATAAAATAATTAAAATATGAAAATATAATTTTTATTATCTAATAAATAAAAAAGAACATAGTTATTTGAGGGATATAGGTAAGCAGGCTTTCTAATCAAAAAATTTTTCCAAGCACTTAGAAAACCCTAAAAGATCTAAACTCTCACATTTTTTATTGATTTTCTAAAGAAAAAAAACCTTATTTATAATTTTTCTAGGATTGATATTTTTCATAATTTTTCTAGAAACATTTAACTATAAATAAGGATAATTTTAAAATATGATAAAGGTAAAGATATAGATAAAACCTAATAATGATAAAGTTTTAAATAATGATCCTTCAATATTAAATTATCTTTAAATATTTTTTTAGTTACTTATTAAATAAATACTTTACTGATTAAGGTTTAAGTATATATATAAGAGAGATTGAAGATTTAAACTAGACTTTTATTTGGGCTTGATTTTATCCTATTAGACTTTTGGTTGGACTCTAATGAGATTTCTAGGCTAAAACTAAATCTAAAAGGGCTACAAGTTGATCAATCTCCCGAAGAGTTATTTAAGGTTCAAACTATCCAATTGAGGTATCAACAATCTCCTAATCTAGTATGGTGGATAAAGATTCTCAATGTGAAGAAATCCTTATTTTAAAATATATTTAAAGATAAAGTTTATTGTGTTAGATACTTGTAATTTGGCTTTTTTCCCACACTTTTTGATCATGTTGACATCAAATTTTTTTATTTATTCTTCTTTCCATCCAACCAATTAAGCCCACATGGTGCATAGAATATTTTATATTATTTTAAACATCAAAATAATTTTAAATATGTACCAAAAATTGATTAAATTAAACATGTTGTTGACCTATAAAAGATGAAAACAAAAAAATTGGAAGTTAGTGAAAATAAATAATTATATGTCTCATGTTTACGTGGATTAATTTTGTTTCTATATTTGTTTAGAAAAATAAGAAATGAGTTAAATGAGGCAAGTAATGTATAATTTTGAACAACAAAGGCATACAACCTAATAGTTTTACTTAGTGTGACCTACTTAAGCATTTAAGTGTGACCTACTTAAGCATTTAATTAAAGGCACTCCAATTTAGATGGAATGGATTTTAAAATATAGAGATGATGTAGCGATAAAGTGAATAAAATTAAAATAGATAGGTATGTTGTATTTAAAATATAGATAATAATGAAAAAATTAGGATTGTTGGAAGAAATATATGTCAACTTAAGACTTAGAAAACTTATTTTCCATTCCATTTAAATGAATTGAAGAAAGATACATTTAAATATCATGATTCTATAGGAATCCAAATGGCTCCACTTTTCTCCATATTACAAAGACTTAAATATGTACCAAAAACCAATTAAATTAAACATGTAGTTGAACTGTAAAAGATGAAAACCAAAAAATTGGAAGTTAGTGAAAAAATAAATAATTATATGACTCATGTTTACATGAATTAATTTTGCTTCTATATTTGTTCAGAAAAACAAGAAATGAATTAAATGAGGCGAGTAATGTATAATTTAGAACAACAAAGGCATACAACTTGATAGTTTTGCTTAGTGTGACATGCTTAAGCATTTAATTAAAGGCATGCTCATTTGGATGGAATGGATTCTAAAATATAGAGATAATATAGCGATAAAGTGAATAAAGTTAAAATAGATAGGTATATCATAATTGATAATATAGATGATAAAAAAAATTAGGGTTGTTGGAACGAATATATGACAACTTAAGATTCGGAAAACTTATTTCCCATTCCATTTAAATGAATTGAAGAAAGATACATTTAAATATAATGATTCTATAGTAATCTAGGTAGCTCTACTTTTCCCCGTGTTACAAAGACTTAGGGTATGTTTGGTGATGGGGAAAAAAGATGAAAAACCTCTCTACTTTTTTCATCCTTTTTTACATACTTTTTAATATGATTCAACATTTTAATTATCTAATAATTTTTTAGATATATTTTTAATTATTATTTTATACATTTTTCTATAAAAAAATTATCTATTTTATCTTTATTTATTTTATTTTTTAATTGTTATCCACTACTACTTTACATTGCTCTCTCTTTTTATTGCACCAAATATTTTTTTATTTTTTTTCTAATTTTCCAAGCACACTCACGGAAAATCTGCTACTAACACTACACCAAAAAGCTACCTAATGCAGCCACTCAAAAGTGGCTGCATTTGAGAGGGGTCAAATGCAGTCACAATAAAGTGGCTGCATCTGGGGGAGGTCAGACGCTGCCACTTGGAAGTGGCTGCATTTGGGGAG